>JAAEAF010009599.1:35197-90257 GCA_011037195.1 Triatoma infestans
GCCAGTTCGAGCAAGATCTGTAATTAATGAGGAGTAAAATTTATAATAAAATAGTACTTTTCTTCTTATTCAATCAAAAAACCGTTATAATATCATTTTGAAATTTCTTATAAGAATCATGTATTCATTCATAACTTGTAAAATATCACTCACAGAAAAAACCATTCAAGTAAATTTTACTTACAAAAAATAGAGGAATCTATTTCTTAAATAAAAACCACACCTCGCCATTTAAAAAAAATGAAGTTGGTACCTGTAACTCGCTTCTGGAAGCACCAAAACAAATTTGCAAATTAAATTTGGTTTTCTAACAAAAAAACTACGGGGACACGTTCTTTTTAGTTTTTCTCTAGCTATCTTAGTTTCCGAGAAAAAAGTCGTTATCCATATACCTTGGGACACCCTGTATACTTCTAGAAGCATTACTATCTCTTTTTTAAGGTACATTAGAAGTTTCTATACAAGCATTGCTAGAATTCCGAATTTTTATAAAATAATAGGAAGGGCGATTTTTTACAGGAAAAAAATGATTTCCGTGTACCATTTTAAAATTTTAAAGAAAATTTATCAATTAAATTTTATTAATTACAATAAGAGATACTCGTGTGAGTGTTTAAATTAAAAAAAAAAAAAAAAAATTACATCCATCTCTCAGTATATTAAAATAAGCTTCTATGATTCATACATATGTATGTACATACAAATTCTTCCTTACCAGATTTTACACGAATATATAAAATATATATAATATATATATATATCAGTAAAAACTTACGGTAAGACATTACAGCGATACTAATATTACTAAATTCAAAACCAAGTACGCTGATTTTAATTAATAAAATAAACATTATGTGAAATAATCAGCAAATGTGCCGAATATAATGTTGTATACAACATCCATTACTTGTTCCATAAACTATAATTTTTATTTAGAGCTATGATAATGACTGGCCATTATGGCTGTGATTATTGGCTAGCAATAATTAAGGTCATTAATTTATTTATTATATTATTATAATTATATACAATTAATCAATTGTACAATAAAAGACAGATTAAAAAAAAAAAAAAATCAATAAGTCTCAGGTGTTTTAACGAGTATAATATTTTTTTCTTTCTTTTACTCCTAGTAAGAGGAAGTATTGTAATCGTGTCAAATTTTCGATATCGAGTTTTCACCGGAAATATCTGTTTTGAGGTCCCCTGAGTCCTAAAAAGTGGTTATTAGTAAATGGTCTGTGTGTTTGTATGTGTGTGTATGTATGTACGATATATATACTATGTATATCAACAGCGTAGCTCAAAAACGAAAAACCGTAGAAAGTTGAAACCTCATATTCCGTTTCGATATCACCATGGGATCTGACAATACGTTATCTGCCAAAATTCTTCTACCGGAAGTACCAGTTTACTAGTTTTTTTTTTTTTTTTTTGCGATTTTCTCAAAAATGGCTCTACTAGCCTTCTTCTTTAAACCTGGTATATCAGCTACACATAAAAGAGCTACCACTTTTATCTGAAGCATTCCTCCGGGAACATTCATTTAAGGGCACTTTTAGGGTGGGGTGGGGTTGGGTTTACCTCTAAAGTGCTCTTTTTCCTAAAATGTATTTTTCAATTTTCTGTATTTTTTTACTTTCTTGCGATTTTCTCAAAAATGGCTACGACTATTTTCTTCAAACTTCGTATACCAACTATAATACATACTATGGTCTACAACTTTTATTTGAAAACATTTCTCTGGAAAAATACATTTGAGCGCACTTTTGGGGGAAGGGTGGCGTTAGGTTTTCCTCTAAAGTGCTATTTACATCCAATTTTAAAATATATATATATATATATATATATATAATGTTTGTGTGTTAGTAAACATTTTTTTTTTATATACTAAAGAAAAATTAATCAAAATTAATTAAGGGTAAGAACGGTATTGTACATCCGTCAGGTACTTGATAATAAAAGAACCAAGTAGAGAGAACAACATCCGAGTCATTAACCCCCAGTTGGGGATAAAACTAATCAGTCCTCCACACTCTAGATGCCAGAGAGCTTAATGAATCGTAGCACGTGACTGACATCGTATTTCTTCTTTTCATTCACTCTACTTTAACTTATAAAATTAGTTTATTTTATACAACATTTCACTTCAAAAAAACACTTGACCAATAATCTTCCCAAGTGTTTTTCAAAATCGGCTATGAACCAAAAGATTGTAATAATCACATGGAATTTCATTTCTTCAATTAAAATAGAATTCTACGCAGAACTTATGCTACTTGATATTTCGTAACAATGATATTTGAAAGACGGTAACAAAGCCAACACTTCTTGAAAGTCGCACAACTTAAAAGATTATTTACACACATATGAAAGCCTACTTTCCCATAATTAAATGAGTCACTTGAACGGTTCCTCTTTAAACGAATATATCATCTACTTGAAGATTTCCTTCCAGATCATCAGTTTGGTTTCCGTCTCCCTTTCAATAATCCACCAGTACGCTGGATTGACGCCATCTTGTCTTCTCTTGAGCAAAAGCAATAGTGCCCTGATTTCTTCCTTGGAATCGGTCAGGCAATTGGGTATGCTGTGGAAACTCAAAGGAGTCCTTTCCGCCATATAGTAATAATTAAAATAATTGTACTTTATTTGAACATAATTAACAGAAAAATTTAATTTCGATTGAGGAGCAGCTTAGATGCGAAATTTGTATCCGCTCAATTCGTAATAGCTTCTTAAGTAATATATAGACTTGCACCATTCTGATTGATTATACCACCAGTCAAGCCTGAAAGTATAGGTTTAGGCTCATTAAACTGCACATTGCACATTTTTTCTTTTATTAATTGTGATGGATGCAAAACATTAAAATATATTAATTTATAAATAAATCAAAATTATCAAAATATGTGACATACCCTTGCAAAAGGGCAAGCCAGTAGAAGAAGTCCAGTTACTTGTACGGTTCAAGAACAATTATGGCATTGTACTACCCCTTCTCCTCACAGGGGAGGAATTGAAGAAACAAAGAGAAGAGATATTTTAAACACAGACTGGTTCTAGAAAATCAAGGTGGAAACGTCAGAGCTATACCAGAATTAAGTTATATGAAATTATTATAAGCTTTTACTGTGATATTCAAAGTACTTAATTTCTCTTAGAGAATATATTTAATTTAATCTACCAGTGTGTTCTTAATTATTCTTATACTTCTATCTTTTCCGCAAACATACTTACAAACCCTTTATTTTACAACACCGCTCGTGCTACTACAAATACACATCCCACCATTACAGTACATAATCCTTTTCAACTCATGTTACATAGTTTAAATAAATCATTTCACTTTTCAATTTAAAAAGCTATCTTAAATCGGACAGTTTCAGCTCGGTATCATAGTCAATAGGTATTAAGAGAATAAATGTTAATATAGACTCTATGCAAGGCACCACCACCAATGGGAGCGACCAAATTTTGAAAATTTATGTGCAGATACCCAGGCGAGTTTATAATCCGGAATAGTTTTTGAATATAAATTAAATTCATTTTCCATAACATAGATCTCTAAAAGAATGAAAATATCGTGTTTATTAAGAAAAAAATCTGATGTGAAACACTCACACAACTTTCTCTTACACTAGTTCTCAAAATTATAATTAATAAATTTTATAGTTTGTGTACCAATGTTAATGAAATTCGCAGAAACTAAAAAAAAACTGTTCAGTAAAAGCGCACTTCCGGTTTACTAATTTTCTTGAAACTCGGAATTTTGGACATCTATTTATTTTTAATTAATTTTCTTTGGATGATAGAATTGTAAAATCAACTATGATAGCACATTACAGAAAAACATAACCCCACGACTCCCCTAAAAGTGCCCTTAAATGAATTTTTCCGGAGAAATGTTTCAATTAAAAGTTGTAGCTCTTTGTATGTGTACTTTATATAAGATGTTTCAAGAACATCGTCGAAGCCATTTTTGAGAAAATCGCGAAAAAGTGAAAGAAATCATTTAGTAAAGTGGTAAAGTAAACAAACGTACTTCCGGTCATTCGATTTTTTCAAACTCGGAATTTCAACAACATATTTAATTCTAATTAACATCATTTAGATGACAGAATTGTCTAATAAATTAAATAGCACTTTAGAGGAAGCCGTAACCCCACCCCTCCTCCAAAAATACCCTTAAATGAATTTTTCCGGAGAAATGTTACAAATAAAAGTTGTAGCTCTTTGTATGTGTAGTTTCAAGAAAATCGTTGGAGCCATTTTTGAGAAAATCGCAAAATAGTAAAAAAAAAAAAAAAAAAAAAAAAAAACTAGTAAAGTGGTACTTCCGGGTGAGTAATTTTGAGAGATAACGTACTGTCAGATTCCATGGTGATACCTAAACGGAATATCAAGTTTCAACTTTCTACGGTTTTTCAATTTTAAGGTATGCTGTTAACATACATACATACACATTTGCAAAAAAACACTTTTTTGGACTCAGGGGACCTCAAAACGGATATTTCCGGTGAAAACTCGATTCGAAAATTTCATACGATGACAATACTTCCTCTTACTAAGGAGGGTAAGAGATAGTAATTAAAAACAAAAGATTATACAACTTGTTTTTTAATCTCGCTATATCAAGACAAATAAAAGAGCTCGCTATATCAAGATTCAAACAAAAGGCTCTTTACTCTTAAATTACATTCTTCTGAAAAGTTGCTGTGGCATTATATTTCTATGAGTTGTGTTGACCATCAGACTGCATGAACTGATGAGCAGAGTTTTCCAGTAAGACGAGTCGACTTCTGGGAAAAATAGTCTTTAGGCAAACTGTCGTTAAGTAGGGCTAACACAAAATCCTGTGATGGACAGTGTTGTTTGTAAAAAAGTTCACTGTCCGGAGAGCGGCAGTGCTCAGACACGCCTAAAATTAAAAATAAAAAAAAAATCTGATGAAAAACACTCATATGACCTTCTCTTATTCCAATTTACATAGTTACATTGTCTCTAGATTTTCGAACTCTAATATATAACGCTTCTTCATATTATAATTTATTTGTTTAATTGCATTAATAATTAGTTCGATTCCCTTTTCCATGTTGATGCAAGAAACTAGAATTTGATTGAATTAGCTAGCACATGATTAAATTCAATAATAAGCTCATGCTCTTTCAATAATTTGTGGACAGCACCACCTACGTAAAATTGGGGACAATACAATGAATTGGTAAAAACTCCAGGTCTGACCAAAGTGTTTCAACTGAATATAAATTCAGCGGAGAAATTTTTGTGGTTGTTTAAACATCAATTTAATTTTGTTTCATTAGTATAAACGGCCAAATACAAAATGGCGGATTTACTTAGGCATATCTACCTAATTCTCTTTTGCTTGCTTGTTCAACAATGGAATGAAAATTCTAAATATTTTTCTGCAAATATTATGATAAAAATAACTTGATTTTTTGCATATTTTTATTAAAAAAATTTTTACTACACAATTTTGATAATATGGTAAAGCTAGGAGAGATGACGCGGACAGGAGGAGGAAGTTACTTACTTCTCTTGTTTGCCACCACATGGCGTCATGGAAGTTAATCGAGAAGTAGAGAGATCAGAAGCGAACATATTGCAAAATTCTTCAATTATTTGTGTGTGTTCCTAGGAACATTTATACGCATCAGGGTGTTTTCATTACGTGAATTTTCATAATGCTTAGTAAATTTTTTATATACTATATTAATTGCAATTGAAATGAAAGCTTTCTAGCTGTCGTTAAAGTTGGACTTGTAGACATAGTGTTTACCAAGTTTTATGTCAATCAGCCATGCTACCTTTACAGAGGAGAGGTCTCCTACCTATGGTGCGCGTCAGGTATCCTATCACAGTAAGAGAGACGACTAAATGTAGTGTATTTGTATTTTGTACCTGGAATAAATGAGAATGTCTTTATTTTGAAAAATAACATTTTTTTTTTGCAGACAATAGTAGTTGACATGTGTTTTATATGAATTACCTCTTTAATATATCTCCTATATTTTGATACAGGACATAACTTTGAAATGTGCGTCATCTCTCCTAGCTATACATATAAAACACCTACGAAGGGAAAAATTAGTCTAAATTAGTTTTTTCAACGAAATAATTAGTTATAAATAATTAACCAATCACAATGTAGAAGTGAAGATGTGAAATGCGCGGGTGTTTGTTAGGCTAATCAGAAATTTACAATTATCATGTTGACCACGCCCATATTTGACATCTTTATCTCTACACTGTGACTGGCTAATTATTTATACCAATTATTTCTATGAAATGTCTAGTTTAGATTTTTTTTTTTACTAATTTTCCTATCGTAAGTGTTTTATAAAAATTACCAAATTTTGGAATAAAAATTTTTTATAAAAAAAAAGAAGCAAAATATCAAGTTATTTATAACATATTATTTAATGGTTTATATAATTAATGTGAGCTATAAAAAAAAAAAACTCAGAATTTTCATCCCATTGTTAAAAAAAGAAGGCAAAAGAGGCGAAAATGCAAGATGCAGTGTAAGCCCGTGTTTTGGGTTTGGCCGTTTATAATAGTGGAGCAAAATAGAATTCATGTTAAACACCTACAAATATTTCTTCAAAGAATTCATAATTTTCGGTTAAAAAATGTTTCTTAAACCTAGAGTTTGTAGCTATCTATATATATAAAAATTAGCATCCGTATGTTTGTGGCCGCGAAACTCGAAAAGTAGTCGACAGATTGACTTGAAATTTTTACACAACTCTGCATTTCTATATAAGACTGTTTATATATACTTATTACTCGAAATTTCCACGGATCAGGAACTTCTCCCAGCGTTTCGCGAATTTGGCAGAGATAGACAGACTCAGACGCGTTGCGATGGCGGCTCACTCTCTGAACCTCTTTCTCAACTACTTACAAGTACCTCTATTCCGAAGTTCCCACGCTAAAATCCGTTTAAACGGCCATATTGCGTTAGCACTTGCTTCTTCAGGTATTGCTGCTACGTTGATGGAAGGAAGTAGACAGCGCATTCAGCTCTTAAACTGTCATGACTTAAACATGCACTTCACAGAAAACCCAACATGTAACATTTCTAAAACATCCGGAATGGGAAAGGTTCTTCAAAATCATTGTATGGGATGAGTGTACAATGGCTTATAAGAAGTCTTATTGGAAGCATTAAACCGTACATTGAAGGACTTGCGAAATAATCACGTCCCATTTGGTGGAGCATTGGTGTTACTATCTTGGTGATTTCAGGCAAACGCTTCCCACTGATACCTTGCTCCACATCAGCTGATGAATTGCATGCCTGCTTGAAATACTCAGCTCTTTGGAGCACAGTAAAAAAAAAAATCATTTAACGACGAATATGAGAGTTCAACTTCAAAACGATCCAACAGCTGCCATATTTTCAAGACAATTACTCAAACTCGCTAACGGCACTGCTCCTACAAATCCGGAAACGGGAAAAGTCACCTTCCCATCTAATTTCTGCATCATTTTACATTCAAAAGAAGAAGTAAAATGACAGGGTATTCCAAAGCATTGAAACAAATTATCAAAATCACGCATTGTTAAGCCTAAAAATCAGACTGAGCACAGCGAATGTAGCTAGTACAATGTAGCTACTAGTATATATCTATTGACCTTAATTTTATTTAGCTAGCATAGTCCACAAGATATCGAATGAGTACTTAGAGATGGAAATCTACGCATGGGCTGTTATTCAATAAAAATCTAGCAACAACATAAACAAAATCTAGCGTGAAACACTCACACGACTTTCTCTTACTGCGAAATGACAAATTTTCTTCACACTTACAATTCTTATTCCATGACCCCCTCTAATAAATTTGAAGACACGTACATTTTAAGATAGCGTTTTCTTCAGAAGATAACAAACCTACATGTGATTGCAACAGTAAAACTTCCGCCCTTCAACAATGGAGTGAATCAATTCTGAGACTTGTTTTAAAACATGTACTCAGCCTTAAAAAGTCTTTGCGCATTAAAACAAGTTTAACTCTCTTCCTCCTCGTAACTTCAAGAATGTCGCAGTGTACAGCAAAACCAGAATTTCTTCATACTTCTTTTTAAATTAAGCACGCCAAGTTTATCCTATAGACGCATAAAAGTTACCAAAAGCGGATTATTAGAGTAAGTGGCGTGTTTCACTAATTGTAAAGGCGTGTATTTTTATATCGGCGTTTTAATTTTTAATATTTCCTGACAAAATTCACTGGCCAACTGAGTACACGTTTTTTTTCTACACTTCTAGTTTTTCTAGTTCCTTTGTCAATTTTAATTACGAAATTTTAATCTCCAATTTCTCGATTAAACTGTCATTTTCCAAATTTGTGGTTTAAAGAGATAGTTCATTTCTATTTTAACTGAGGATTCTCTACTTTTAAGAAATAATACTATTTGATCGCATTATCATATCTGTCATATCATACCGTTACTTCTGGTCCACTCTGGCTCTTGCAGAACTTCTATTTTTCCGAAACACTAGTAGTGTTTCCAAAAAACCGGCTCCTTTCTCCTCTGCTGTATATCTTCTATACTGCTAATATGCCATGTCATCCCATCCGGAAACAATCGTCTGCTACTACGCTGATTATACTTGGTATCATTGCCCTAAATCCTGTACAACCGATTGTACTGAATATTTGACAAAGACGAACATAGAAAAAGAATTTAACACTTTTTCCTGAACAGAGGCAATTTCTAACTGTAAGTTAAAAAAAAAAATTACATATATACTATTACACACACGATTTTAGGAAAGGAATAGCTCAGTGGTTAGCGTACTGGACTTCCACGCGGAGGACCCGGGTTCGAGTCCAGCTGTGCCAACCCTTAGATTTTTTCTTGCTAGGAGCCTCTACAGCTCACTGCCCGGTGATGGACAGTGCTGTCTGTAACGAGAGAACACTGTCCAAAGACTGGCAGTGCATTGAGAAGGCTCCGGGCGCTAATCACCATAGATGTTGACGCACCTTAAATTAAAAAAAAAAAATAAATAAATAAAAAAAATGCACGAATTCCTTTTTGTTCACTAAAAAAAATTAAATGCAAACTATTGAATCTAAATAGTGAAACATCGATATTACTTTTAATTTTTGTTTCTATATAATACTAAGATAGATTATATAACTGGGATTTTATCCGTCGCAGCATGCTTCTTTTTTTTTGTCGGCTTCTCATCCATCGCCAGAGTAACCAGATTCGTTTAGAGATTGATTTTCAACTTTAAGTCATACACTGTATTGATTCAGTGACACGTAGATATAAACTTTTTGAAGAACACTCTCTGCACAAACATGATAGCCTTACTCTGACTGACATTGGGTGACGATGGATCCGAAACTAATCAAGAACAACAAAAATAAGCATACTAATGATGGATAAAATCTCATATGTTTTATCCAGCATTGCTGACCACATATTCTGCAATCAACACTATTCTTACGGTCCAGCATAGTAAATGCAATGCCATCTAGTGGCAATTATATGTAAGTATTGTAACTATCGCCCTAACAGTGTTTTTTGTAACTACTACATTTGTTCATTTGGATTTCATAGTTCCATCATGAGAACTCTGTGAGAATAAGAGCAATTCGGTTGAACGTTGCGTACGGCCACACATTATTTTGACAATTAAACACACACACACACACACACCACACACATATATATATAATACATAACATTATTTTGACAATTAAACACACACACACACACACACACACATATATATATATATATATATATGAGAATATTTTTCAGATTCTATTCTAATAATAATTGCATCAAAAGAAAGTCATAGCGAGGTCTGCCACTCCACATTTTTATGTAAAAAACTCTGAATTTATATTTCTCACTATTATATCTGTTATGTTTCTTCGTTCCTATAATTTCGAGAAGAAAAAAAAAACATTGAAAAATATGTAATTAATAATATTTACAAAAAACAAGTACACAGAATTTTTAAAGCATTATAAAGAAACTCACAAACACTGAACATTCTCAAGTTTTCTATCTGAGACAATTTTTTTTACTTTCTCTTACTTCCTAGTAAGAGGAAGTATTGTAATCGTGTCAAATTTTCGATATCTAGTTTTCAAAGGAAGTATCCATTTTGAGGTCCCCTTAGTCCAAAAAAGTTGTTTTTAGCAAATGGTCTGTGTGTGTGTGGTGTGTGTGTATGTATGTATGTGAATAGCATAGCTCACATCTACGTTATCTGTCAAAAATTCCTCAACCGGAAGTACCACTTTACTAGTTGATTTTTTTACTTTTTTGCGTTTTTCTCAAAAATGGCTCTGACAATTTTCTTCAAATTTATTGTGTCAATTACACATACAAAGAGCTACAACTTTTATTTGAAACATTTCTCTAGGAAAATTCATTTAAGCACTTTTAGGGTGAGGTTTATGTTTCTCTATAAAGTGCAATGTACAATTCTATCATCCAAACTAAATTAATTACTAATAAATAGATGGACAAAATTCCGAGTTTCACGAAAATTAGTAAACCGGAAGTGAGCTTTTACTGAACAGGTTTTTCAGTTTTCGACGAATCTCATTAAATTTGATACACAAACTATAAAAATTTGTCAATTATAATTTTGAGAACTGGAGTAAGAGAAAGTTGCGTGAGTGTTTCACACCAGATTTTTTTTTTTTTACAAATTGCTGAATTTATTGTTTTAATTCTTTAAGATCACTTCACAATAAAATAATAATAGTAATGAAAAATGAGATGAGACATAATATGAATAAATATTTAAAAGTAAGCACAATTGGCATTATGCAATGTAAACATAGCAAGTCTTTTATATTATTTGAAAAAATATTAGATTAGTAAATGTTTATATTTGTAATTCATTATATATATGGTATATGTGTGTATTTGTATGTGTGTGTGTGTGTGTGTATTTGTGTGTGGGTGGATGTGTGTAATGTAAAAATTATTCAGGACATAAAATTAATGCCCGTATATATATTAAGCATCCCATTGTTCGTTACGATATTGTTTTATTTATAAGTAGAAGGTACTTTATTCGTTTAACAAAACTTATTTTTTATACATGGATCTATCTGTATTCTGCTATAATTCAGTATGTGTGTAACAAGATATAGTGCTGAATGCTTAGAAGCAACCATTTGTAAAGCTTTTCGGAAGATGTGAGATATTGAGAAAAATAGGAGATAACAGAAAGTATGTGTTCTACGTTCACAAAACGCTGGATGAAGGACAAGTCTTGAATTTGAATTCTTGAAGTTGTCTGAGTGGAAATATGAGATTTAGAAGTTGTTGTTTGAGAAGCAATCTTTCAGTTTAGTTTAGTGGAGGAATCAAATCAAAATGAACATTCCCCTTTTAGTTTTCCACTGATTTTTCTGATTCGTCTAGACGGAATCAGTTCTTGAGGTTGTTGAGTCGGCAAAGCTGGAAAGCATCAGAGATATTTTCCATGATAGCCTGCTTTTCTTTTTTATGATCATCGACGGGTTTTGGGCGTTCGCCTAACATCAGGATGTTTTGCTAAACCAGTGTATCATCAAGTTCTAATCAACAAGAAAAGCGTGTAAAGTGTTTCATATAGATTTTTTTTTCTTTGGGGAAAGATCAAAAAGTTATTGTATAAAATTTCTTAGGACCCTAAATATAGACCCAGTCGGGGTCAAAAACCTTTTCATGGCGGCAACCATAGCAACAAAAAGAAGGATATGTCTCTTATTTCCATAGCCTGTTTACTTGAACGGATTATACTCACATTTTATTGCTTGTAATTTAGTATTAATAATTTATTGATTTGGTAGTCAATAAATAATATAAGTACAATAATAAAAAGGATGAACTTAATAATCCAATAGGCAAGTATTTTATTGTAAATACTTTTTGAAATTATTTCTTTCTACATCATAAAATTATCATATTAATAGTAGATAATGAACTGTTACACAAGAATATGATCACATTTGAACTGTGGGAAATTTTTGAATCATCATTTGTATCCAAAATACTTTCCGCCTGTTTCTGTTACCTTCAAGGAGTCAACGCTCATCATGATAAGGCTGATAGGCTGATAGACTCACTATAATTATTGAAATAATGTCCTCTTGAAGGCAATGCAAACACTCTCTGAGTCCTGAATTAGAGGAAGGAATTATTCTTGACTATAGTATGTAAACGGAGCTTGGTATAATAAGTTTCGATATGAAACATCATGAAGATGGTTTCCTAATGATGCTTCTTTTTTTTTAAATTTTAGATCGCCTTTGACCGTACCAAACTCGACTTACTTGTCGGACTGATTGGAGCCTTGTGAAATTAGAAAGTTTTATCATTAGTTGAATTCCATATTTTCGGCGTTCTTAGGTTTATGATCGGCCATTGAAAATGTTAACAAATTAGAATACATGGGACAACACCTTCTTCCCACCTGTTCAGTGCACCTTATCCTAAAATGCATCTTCAATCAGCCTACAGCATCTTTGAACATAAGTTGAATATTGACTTCTGCTGAAATGCTCATTGGTTCTTTAACCAGTTCTCTAACATTATGTGGCCTATTCCTAGTTACGACGGGTTGTCGTCCAAAGCCATCTATCTTTCCACCTCTCTCTGTTCAGCCGCATTCTCCATCACTTAGACCGCGGCCTGCCATCTCCTCTTCTAATCCAATACTTCACGACAGCCTGGATCGACCTCACCTCCAGCGCTCCTGAGGAACCCAATTAATTCATCGAGTCAGGTGCATCCATTGTCAGTGGTCATACCAATAAAGGCTTTTTCTTGGCTATTTTCTTCCCAATATCTCTTTTCAAGTTCATTAAACCCTTTATGCTCTCATTTTTTATTCTATGTAATCTGGTTTTCCCCGCAAATCTTCCTCAAAAAGATATTTCTCACTTATCAGTTTCATTTAAATTTCTATGGGATTGTCGTCCAGGATGGAGTTAATTTTCTTGTTTTGTTTAAGAAAGCGTCCTACTCCAAAGTACTGGCTACAAACATCCGTGTAGCCTACCTTAATGTGAACGTTCTCATTTCTTTCCAAACAAAGTAAGAAATCACTCTCTTCCATGGTTCTTATTGCTATTTATTCTGTCTTGCTGAAGTTTATGCTCAATCCCCATTTAAAGTATTCTATTTCTTATTTCCTTGTCATGTACTCACTCTAGATCTTTCTCTGGCAAACCACCTTGGTCGTTCGCAAACCATATACATCATTCCTCCTATTGATCCCGTTGTTATTTCCGGTCTTTACTTTCTGTAAATCTCCTAAATACAATTGTAAATGTTCTAGTACCAACAAACCTGGGGTAAACAGTTTATTTTTCTTGTATATTACAAATAATTGATGACACTTCCATTAAGGAATAAGATTATTAGATGCAATATATCAGTAAATGCCAATTAATGCTAATAAACTGAATATAAGTTGTTAAATTTGCGTAATTTAAGAATCTGATGACTCATCCAATAGTTAGACTTAACAATATGAAAATAAACTGAAATGTTTATAGCTTTTATTACTTTTTTTCAATACAAATATGGGATATCTGCCAGCAAGCAGTGTAGATGCCAACAGACTAAACTGCAACAAATATAATTCAAGAATATTTATTAAATCGTAATAAATACTATTGAAACAGGTTTATTTGTTTGTTTGTCAAATATCACAGTGCATTATTTTCCCACTGATACAATAACCTTCGCATAATATGAGAGTTTATTCCATACAAATGATGCATTGTAGGACATAATAGCGTTCAGATTACATACGAACGTAGTGACACAAGTACATATGTCTATGTTTAATTAGTGCAACACCACACACACGCACTCAGCCGAGGATTGTGCTTGAATTGGTGTTAGTCGACTGTATCCCAGTGTTAGAAATTAGATGAAAGCTTGAAACCGATGACTATAAAACAAGGATCACAGATCAAATCAATAATAACGTTAATTTATGTAATTAAAAAAAATATATCCATCAACGATTGTCCATCACATACTTCCCTTTCACAATAAGTCTACAGCCCAAATTCTGTGTTTGTATAAAAATTCAGCGCTTGAAAAATTTAGGAAATTTCTAGAACTTCCAATACCTTTAGATTGCTAGTTTAATTTTCCAAAAATCAGTTTTAAAAGTTTCGGATTGTTGTGTTGCAATTATTATTTTGTTTTTTTTAAAGTTATATGATTTTTGAAAAATCTACAACTTGGCACTGAAATTTTTTAGTTGGCTGCAACGAAGTATCATCATTACCTCCAAAAGATGATAACCTATTTTCTCGACAATTCTGCACTCACTTTTTTATACAGATTCATTAGAATCTCTGAATATTTCGGATCAACTTCATCTATTAATTCTTCATTAAAATTTCTGTCATTATATAATAAACAGCTACCGGCCAAATAAACAAAACATTTTTATAGTAATTAAAACAGACGATTTCATAGCAATACTTTATAGGTTTGCTTGACGTTGTTGTCAAACAGCGTTTTATAAGTTCTATGATATTCGCAAAAGGTAAATAATGTTGCATGTAAAATTAGCTTGCTATATATTTGATTATATTTTTTACTTGTCGCTACTTAATGGACATTTTTGTCCAAAAAAAAACTAAAATATCTTTCCCATGTAATTGATAATGATGCAGTGAACATCTCATTTTATAAATTGTGTTCAAAATAGTTTCGGTAAAGATTAGTAAATTTTGTTAATGTTATAATCAATATGAATCATATTTTCGAAAATGAGTCTTCAAGAGTAACCCCTTAAGAGAAAAATGGTTTTCAGAGTGTATGATGTGTATGCGCTTAATTTAAAATTGAAATACTGCAGAAAGTTCAAAAATTCCAATTGGATATCAACTAGGGTAATCATCAAAATGGTATGAGTCGTTTACCGGAAGTAGTACTTTACTGAATGATTTTTTTTTTTTGCCATTTACTTAAAATTAAAAAAATAGCTCCAACGATTTTCTTTTAACTTCGCATACAAACTAGCTCTTCCACTTCCATTATGCTTAGTGGACAGCAACCGTTGTTAATTTTAAACATTAAACAAAAATACATTTGTATTTATTTAGATAATTACAATAATCTACGATATTAATTTATTTGTTACTATTGTTATCTCATATTAAGCAATTACATATTAACATATAAATCAGAAAAATATATTTTCTACTTTCCCTAGGCTATAAATAACTAAACAACAGGCGTATCTGTTTTAGATCATATTTATATTTAGAAACTAATCACCACTGTGTGAGACCCCCCACTTGCCTTTTATTGAATTTGTTTAAGCAATTGTAATGACATATCAAAGTCATAGCAATGTCAAAGTGGTATCAAAGTCATACCAATGTCAAAGTGGTTCCAGCCAGTTGCTATCTTCACAAAGGATGGCAGGAATAAAGGATAATTTATAACTAGTGGCCTAGCCGGCCGCTGTCTTCAAGACAAGGCCGCGGCCAAACAAACGAAACCCTTTTCAATACAAGGGTCAATACTTTACATCAAAGCAAGCACCGATAAAGCTGGCCACTGACCTAAATCACTGGTCACCGAACTAACCAAGGTCGCACACTCCAACTAGGAGAGATGTCTTGGTTTGAGTGTTGCTTACACATCTGACAGTGTATGAGCAACACTAATATAAACTTCACCCCACTTGAAGAGGGGATTATTATATACGAATACATCGTTATACGAGCAGCAGTTCCGCGTCCCTATACAGGTTTTACTTATACTTACTTTCATAATTGTGCATCTTAGTTTATTTATTTTAATCATCTTAAATTAATTGTTATTTTAACCTTATATTATCTAAGTATTTCATGTTACTAGTTACCATTCTCACATTTAAATTACTGTAAAAATATAGTCTTATTTTTTTTATAAATTCAGTGTTAGTAATTCGAGCTCTAACTTCCGCCTTCTTCAAGACATCTACTACATACATCAGGAATCACAATAAACGATTCCACTACACAGTCGTTTCCAGAAGTTATTTGTAATAAAAATTCTAAATTGCAAAGAATATTTCAAAAGTAAGAGGCTATATTTTAAATTAATTTTTTTGTTTTTGTTACTTCCTCTTACTCCCGGTAAGAAGAAATATTGTAATTGTAATTGTAATATTGTAGTTGAGGAGGTCCCCTCAATAGAAACAATGTTTTTAACTAATGGTCGTCTCCTAAAAACGACTGCAATGAATTTTGTTTTAAACTAGCAAAATGCGTAGACATAAACCTAACATTTTTATTTCAAACATTGTTCCGCATTAAAAAGTAGGTTATAAAGAATTATTTCAGAATCTGGTGATGATATATTCCAAATGATAAATATGAGTTTGTGCAGTTTGGATCTGCTATCTGGGCCACCTTTAATTTTATAATTGTATTAACTGGAATCCGAGAAATCGTGTGAATGTTTCTCAAGAGATTTATTTATTTCAAGGAATTATATTTCTCATTTCAGAGTTACAATTTTATTTAATTACAATTTATTTTGCGTGTTTATTGCAATCAAATGATACTAGAAATGTTTAATGTATGCTACTTTGTTATGGTTGGGTTCTGCAGAGCAGGAAAGTATCAGAGATATTGTCCGTGATAGCCTGCTTCTTTTTGTGGTCATCGACCGGTTTCGGGCGTTCGCCCATCATCAAGATGCATTTGTCAAACAATGTGATAACATAGATTTGCACAGAGCAAATTTTGACCACAAAAAGAAGGAGGAGGGCTATCATGGAAAATATCTCTGATGATATTCTACTTTTGATGCGAAATTTCACAGGTTCTGAGTTGAGATCGCGTGAGTGGTTTTTGCTATAAACTGACGTGTGATATTGCAATGAGCTTCTTCAGGATCGTTACACCTTGAAAGCTAATGGAGCAATAAAGAGGCCGAATTGCAATACCACTGACGCTATTCTTAATCCGGAAACTAAGTGTTTTTCAATAATGAAATTGCTAATCTTTTTTATTTACTATTTTTCCTTTTTTGTACTCAAATCAACAAATCGGTCATCAAAGCCATCGATCAAATAGTATTGTCTGAGGATGAAATTTATACACGAAAAAAAAAACTCAACGAATCTGACAATACAAATCTGAAAATACGGTCATTTCAGTACGATTATGCCAGAGTTGTTACATATAAATTGCATATTTTTTTTTTTTTTTTACATTAAAGATGTGCACGTATCATCATAAATCCATATAAAGAAAAAAATGTCTTCTTGATGTACACATAAATCGTATAACGAAAAAAATCTAATGATAATTTTGATTACAAATAAATATGTCTAGGGAATTGATAAAAGATAACATCCAAAGTTAACAATTGTAAAAATAAAGTAGCCAATATAAAGTAACAGTTAAATCCGCTGAGACGTAGAAGAACTTTGCTTCTGCAGGGGCACACCAAAGTGGCCAAACCAATTTCCAGCATATGGTACAATTAATTTATATTTATTTACTTATATTTAAAAAATAAATAAATTAATTAATACATACTTTCTTCTATGTTTATGAAAAAAAGCAATAGAATTAGGTTTTCTCTCACATATAACAAAAAAAAAAATTTAAAAGCGATTTAAAAAAAAATGTATTTTCCGAAAGGGTGTGTTAAGATATTTGTGTGAGAAATAAAAGACAAAATGATTTTCATTAAAACTTCGTATACTATCTACACATACATACTATGTGCCTATCACTTTTATTTGAAACTTTTTCTCAGGGAAATTAATTTTGGGCAGATTTTCTGGGAAAAATAACGTTAAACGTTAAATGTATGGTTTTAGTATAAAATATTAAAACTACCTTAGAAACATTGCTGGAAGTTGAAGAAAATCGGTTTAACAAGAGGTGTGATTTTGACTAGAAAAGTTTATTGAATTAACTGTACAAATATTATTTATCCGGAAAAATTCAATTTAGGGAGGGTTCTGGGGGGTGAGGAGGCTGGGTCCAGTGTTAGTTATGTTCAAATTTACTATACAGGTCACGTATGTATTACGTTACGCTCAACGACCGAAAATGTTCATTGAGTTTTGAAAAAACAGCTTACAACACCTTGTGGTCATTGTAAAACATCCATATCGCGAAATTCGTGTTATGGCTCCTATGAAAACGCCTCACGACGCATTGTGGCAATCACAGAAAGCCCATGTATTGGCACACTGCAGAGAGAAGAGAGAGAAGACAGGCTCTCTGGTTAAGCAGGCTAAGAGTGGGAGAACCTGTGTATATAAGCCAGTGGGAATCTATCTAGAGATATCTATCAGATTCAACCATATATCGCATCGTGTCATTCTCTACTCCCACCTTTTATTCTATCAGTTTTATTGTAAACTTATAGCTACATTATAACAGTGTCTTCATATCTCATTCATTCAATCAAACCTAATTTCTCTTCTCAACAACTCCATAATAGACCACATAGCGAAATTCGTGTCGTGGCTATCATGCTATACGACCAGAATGCATTGTGGCAATGAAGAAAAGCCGTCATGACGCGTTCTGAGCACTAATTGGTGTAACCATATCACGACGGACAGGTTGTAACTTGTCGCCTTGAGTACCACGACACATTAAACCATCAGTTGAGTTGTTTATTCATTTCTTTTCTGTTGTTGTGGGTGAACGTACAATATCAGTGCTAACCATAACCAATAAAAAAGAAGTGTTTTATGATAAATTACGTGAATTTGGGGAAAGAAGCACTGATCGCAGTTTTATGAGTACAGAAAAATATGAAATGTTACTTAATGAAACAAAACAGTCTCAGTTTCTTAAAAAAAAACAACAAGCAGTCTCTATCTTCAAAGCAGTATCGTCGTCTTAAACGATATGATGTCTTAAAAAAATGGCTAACACTGCAAAGTTGGTTGAAGAGCATTAAGGACATTGTCTATCTGGTACTTATTACAGGACAAAAAATATTTCCTAAGGATATCTACCAAAAAGTTTCGAGACTAGTAGGACCCAGATCGCAAATCACTGCGCGTCGTATTCTAATATGGTTCCATACGTGTCATGGCTTTTCTTCATTGCCATAATGCTTTTTGGCCGGGTAGGGTGATAGCCACAACACGAATTTCGCTAAATACTCTTTCTGTGATTGCCACAACGCGTCGTGAGCCTTTTAATAAGAGCCATAACACGATTTTTGCGATATTGACCACAACGCGTTGTGAGCTGTTTTTTCGCTCAATAAGCATGTTCGGTCTTTGAGCGTAACATCTACATATACAGAGTGTTCCATTTAAACGGGCCACTTTTGAAATAACTTTTAAATGAAGCAAGATATCTAAAAAATGAACATAACATTTGTTGAAGTATTTTCGCCCTAGTTTATGATGGTGATAATGTTTTTTTATTTTATTGCCGCCTTACACCATAAATCGGTGGTTGAAAGTGGCGAATTCCTTTAGACCCCCACTTTTTTACTACTTGTATTCCAAACTATTGAAAAAAATGAAGAAAAATGCCGTTAATTTCACTTCAATATTTCAAACCATTGCCGAGGGAGAGAGATATTCAATCATAAAGATTCAATTTTCGTCGTTTTTTTCCCCCTATTTCTCTTTTTCACAAAATAAAATTAAAAGCGGATTTTCTTATTAATTTAGAAAATTAATAAGTGGGCTCAAATGCTGATAAAACTTAAAAAGCTATTTTAAAACCATAAGGGAATTTAAAAATCAGGTAAAACATCATTAAAAAACAAAACAATATTTCAGTTTATTTACAAAAATAGATAAAAACATATTTCCTATTTATTCAAAATGACTTTTCCTCGACTTAAACGGCACAAGCGCAGTCGCTGCCCATATATGAAGTTGCTAATCGTAACATGACTGATGGAAATGCTAAGGAGGTTTGGATTAAGGGCTTCTGGAGTTGTTGGTTCCTGGGCATAACTTTTTTCTTTGATATATATATATGTAAGAGAAAGTCGTGGGCGTTTTTCATGCGGATTTTTTCTATATATAAATTAGTTGTTTAGGTTATATAACTATAATGGTAAAATTATTTCACCGTATACTAACAATTTACTAACGAACTTGCCTTATGCTAAATTAATATGAATAATCGGAAAATCATAATTACTAAAAGTGCTTTGAATAAAATTAAATAATATAGGACTTTCGGCATATACATCGACTATACTAAATCGGCTTTCTGATAAAAACTTCATGAATACAGTAAGTACAATTACTATGTGTAATATATTTCTAATGCACAAAATATACCAGAGAATAACGTTATAAAATAATAATTAATAGAAAATGCTAAAAATTGAAGAGGCAGTTGGGTTTTTAGAATACTATGATAAAGAGAATGAAAATAAGATGGAATACTGCCAAGTAGGAGAAGTTATGACATCACTAAACAAATCTAGAATAGACTGACTTCTTTCAAATCAGGTCCCAATGTTCTTAAACTAACTTTGTTAAATTGTTTTTATACAATAATCTTAGCCCTCGTTATTTGTGTTATAATTTTCTTATTTATTTTTATATTATTAATTTGTTTTATATACGTATATATGTATGTAGGATTGAAATTATAGGAATAGTGATAAAAAGAAGGCGTCTGTTCAAAAAACAAACAATGTTTAATTAAATTCCGAATACACACATAGCTAGACTTTCATATAATTATTACTTAACAATCTTTATAGGTAGCTAACAACTTTTGGTAATAAAAACACTTAAAACGCACAGCACATATTTTAACAACTTAACCTTTTTCATCTCTAAAACACCATAAACTGGATATAACCTTCACTGTTCCCTCTCTAGGTGGCAACACTGCCAAAATCGGCCCTCTCGCTCAGATATTCATCTCCACATTCGGCCATTGACTGCTCTTCGGCCTCCGAAGTGATATAAGGGTAAAGCTTCAGGGTATCCGCAGCTGCGGTAGTAACTCCTCGACCTTCACCTTCCCCAATCCGAGTCACTTCATACTGATAGTTTCTTAACACTTTTGATACCTTGTAAGGGCCAAGATATTTATTCTTTATCTTAAGTCCACTTCCAAACTGTGTTCTCTTAATGTCTACTGCATCTCCTAAGTCGTATTTCCGGGCTGATTTAGTTCTTTTATTATGACATTTTGTCTTCATGCTCATGTAATGAACAGGATGGAAATTTTTTCGTTTCTCCCTTTCTGCAAGAGCATAGCTCCATATTCTTCTTGACTTGCATCTGTATGCAACTCGGTCTCCGCTTCCGGATCGAAGATTCTCAAAAAAGGCTATTGTCAGAGTATATTCTTCAACTGTCTAAAAGCTATTTGCTGTTCTTCTCTAAAACAAAAACCATTCTCATTCTTAAGCAAATCTGACAATGGTCGCGCAATCTTAGCATAATCTCTGATAAACTTTCTAAAATATCGTGAGTCCTAAAAAGCTTTGGAGTTGTTTCTTAGTTTTAGGCTGTGGGAAGTTTCGTACTGCTTCTATTTTAGCCTTAGAAGGGTAAACACGGCCATTCTCAATCACATGTCCCAAAAAATCAACTCGCCGCTGCATGAAGGCGCACTTGTGCCAATTAATAGAGAATCCGTTTTCTTCTGCTGTCTTCAGGACTACTTGCAACTTCTTGTAGGCTTCTTCTTCATTATTCCCAGGGATTATCAGATCATCCATATATGTTACAACTACTTTCCTTTTGATCAGATCACTGAATGCTTCTTTAATTCTCCTCAGAAAATTAGTAGGGCTATATTGCGTAGTCCAAAAGGGGATTTAAGAAATTCATACTGCCTTAATTCAATCCTGGACAGGTCCCCAAAATGTAGGATTGAAATTATAGGAATAGTGATAAAAAGAAGGCATCTGTTCAAAAAACAATCAATGTTTAATTAAATTCTGAATACACACATAGCTAGACTTTCATATAATTATTACTTAACAATCTTTATAGGTAGCTAACAACGTTAATTCACATACATATTTTAACAACTTAACGTTTTTCATCTCTAAAACACCATAAACTAGATATAACCATCATTGTTCCCTCTCTAGGTGGCAACACTGCCAAAATCGGCCCCCTCGCTCAGATATTCATCTCCACATGTATATATATTGGATCAGCTTTGAATGTTAAAACTTAGGCACGTTTAGGAGTTAAATAACCAAAATACGCTATTATCGTTGCAATATGCACAGTCATGGTTGAAATATATCTGTCAGGTGATGCTAAAGGTAATGGAGATATTATAATGGTTTAGGACCAAAATCTATCACATTAAAAAGTAAATTGGCTTGCTCTAATAAATAAATACCTTTATCCCTTTCTCTTATTGCTATCGGAGGAAGTATCGCGATTGTATCATATTTTCGAAATTGACTTGGATTGAGAATTTTTATCGGAAATATGTCTTATCGGAAGTTCTATCTTGCGATACAAAGCTAATGTTTTTAGCAAATAATCTGTGTGTGCAATTCCTCTCTTGTGTGCGGTGCGGGTGTACAATACCTACTACTACTGCTACAATAATAATATCTCTACAACGAATTATTGTAGCAGAGAGAGACGACCGCCATTGCATCTTAAACGAAGCCTTTAATCAGAAATTTCTATCAACCTGAAGATTATATCGAATAGTTATTAAGGATACTAAAACATTTTCTTAAAACTTCATAAATTTTCAGCACATAGAATGCCTATCAATTTTATTTTATCAACATTTTTCTAATAAATTGATATTTGATGGGTTCTCTAGAATAGCAGCAACGTTAAGACTTAAAATTAATTAAATTTTATGTTAATTATTATATAGATGTCTTAGGAATGTTTATTCATGTCAAAAATGATGCAATATACGATGAAAACTTACTAATAATGTAGATTGCAACTATAGTTTTACTTTTTTGAATCAATTAAATGTGACACATTCTTCAGCTGAAGATGAACTAGTCCTTAAAACCGGTTCAAGGGAATTTATCCCAAAGACTAAAGCTTGGCCGCAAGCATTAAAATTGTAGCTATTTCTTATCCATAGCGGATCAAATAATTATAACTTTTTCTTTCTGGGCATAAAATAAAGGGTATTTTAAGCATTTTCGCGTTCCTCATATTGCACCGTTAATTTTTAAAGATTAAAATAATAAAAAGAAAACAAAAAGTGGGTAGGTGGAGGGGGGAAGAATGTCATTTTAAGATCATCAACCGGTCTGCGATGGTGCAATGCATAACTGGTAACATCTAGGTCATGGATGCTTTCTTCTGCCTTACCTAATAATTGGCGAGATAAAATTTTTTTATAATATTTTAGATATAAAAATAAAAATCAACTGTGAAACATTCACACTCAATTCACCGCAATTTCTCATATTACAATTATTAAATTGACACTTTTTTTCAACACGGAAACTTAAATTTTAGTTCCCTCTAAATATAGTGGCTTGGTTCTCAAATAAAGCAGGTAGGTCGTCAAATACATCGTGTTTGCGTAGTGTTTACATCGTGTTTACAAAATATCGCCTATTTTAATTAAAATCTGGTATTGAAATACTCATAACATCTTTCTTTTCCTTTAACAATTTCAATTCTAATTTGATAAATTATCTTTATACATAAAATTTAATTAAATTATTACAATTTAATTACACATGAATATAGTTGATTATATTTGCTATTTATTTTTTTTCTTACCTGGTTTGTAGTTTACTTACAAATTTTTATTTACATTATGAAGCAGTGACGGCCATTTTAGAATCAGAAAACATCTATCTAACAGCTGATCAAATTCCCCAGAAACCTCTAAACATATTTCATTTCACAATATTTCATTTAGTAAGAAAATTTGTTGGAATAGTTTTTTAATAGAAATTCCAAAATATATGAAATTTCTGTAACATAGGTATTTCCGAGTAAAAATAAATTTGTACGAACTTGTAATTGTTATAATGTAACTTTAGATTGTTATATTATAGGGGGATTATTGCACTGCGACCTGAAAGATCTATTGTGCCCTCCCCCCGGAAGTCTTCTCAATGCACTGCCGGTTTCCGAGCAACAATGTTCTCTAGCTATAATAAGACAACACTGCCCATCACCGAACAGTGAGTTGTAGAGGTTGCTAGGAAGAGAAAATCTAAGGGCAGCACTGTTGGATGCGAACTCCAGAAACCCCCCCGCGTTTACTAGTCCAGCGCGCTACTACTGAGCTACTGCGCTACTCCTTCTCCCTTGGCTTAGGCCAAGTTAACTAGGGACGGACACCCTAGTTTGTGTACTGTGTTTGACCTTATTAATAAAGAGTACAGCGTATGTAGTTTAAGTGTATTGTGTATTGAAGTGCATGGAGTGTCGTCTTACTGAGCTGTGTAATCCGTGAAGTCGCTACTCCCCAAGTAACTGCATGCAACAGATACCCTTTGCTAGCATAATGTACCTTAATATATTATGTAAGTGACAGGATCATATACATATTTTTTTTTTTTGCCTTAGTTTACACACTATTTAGCCATTTATGTTATTAAGAATGTTTCACGAGAAGTAGGTATTTTTTTTTTATGTAAAATTCTTTTTATATTTCATGTAAGAAGTAACTATTGCTTCCAGTACCTCTGTGTTATTGCTTGAAATAATTATGTTGTAATTGAAAGGACATGTTTTGTGTTTCATTATTATTTTAAAGAGACGGTCTCTAGCAGTTTCGTAGTGCGGGCATATCATCACCGCGTGTTCTAGATCCTCCCAAACCACACATCTAGGACATAGCGGAGAGTTAACTATTTTTATCTTGTTTAAGTAAGCTATACATATAACATGATTGCTTCGTATTCTGCACATGCTGGCTATCGTTGATTTACAGACTGAAATTTTAGCAAACCATGAGCGTCTCTTTAACTTGGGGAATAAAACTTTATAGAATCTACCTTTCTCTTTGTTATTGGTATACTGTTTTTGCCATCTTTCTGTTACAGAAGATCTATTATTTGGGATGAAATCTTTAAATGGAATTTTTACTGTTAAGCTATTCTCCACTGACAGCGGCCTCCTTAGCCAGCAGGTCCACTCTCTCGTTATCCACTATCCCAGAATGTCCCTTAATCCATCCAAAATATTTGTATTTCCCCAGTGATTTGACATTATTAAAGATTTCCATTATATTGACTATTAAATGGCTGTGGAATTCACCGATATATTATTCAATTTAATTAATGCATTTTTACAATCGTTTAGTATCGTAAATTTTATACAGTCCATTGTTAATATGAATCGTAAAGCTATGTAGATAGCCACTAATTTGACTGTGCATACTGATATATCTTCATTTAGTTTATACTGATAAGTTTAGTGATGGGATATAGACCGCAGCACCAACTCAGTTATATTTAGATCCGTCTGTGAATATGAAATATGAATCTGGTCAAATCTCATTAATTTTATGCAGAAATATTGTATTTTTCATGGATGTAGGTATGTCAGAAAAGTCCTCTAGTATGTTAATGGGTACTGTTTGCTGTAGAATTTTAAAATCTGTCAAAAACATGGGCATTTTTGCTGATGAGAATATTTGAAGAGATAGTTCTGTGCCTGTTATGAAAATGTCAACCAATGGGAAGGAGGGGTAACTTTAGTTTTCCAAAGCACTTTAGTTGCGAGAGTTGAAATGTTATTGTACATATGTCATAGTGGAAGGATTTTAATTTTATCAGCAGTTTACTGGAAAGAAACGTTATTCTATATTTGAAAAGAAGTTCGCAGGATTCAGCATGCAGAACATCTATGGGGGTTACTCTTTAGGCAGCCCAAACACAATCGCAGACAGTTATTTTGAATTTACTTCTAAAGGACGAATAGTGGATTTCCTTGCCTGTCCATAGAACACATACCCAAATCCAAAATAACTCTAATGTTTGCAGGTAGAAAAGCAACTTACATTTGGGTCACATCCCCACTTGATTTGTGATGTAACTTTCAAATCATTTTGATATCTGCTAGTTTTCTTCATAATTGATCATATATTGTACACATTGAAGTGGGATTTTACAGGAAAACTTAACATTACCATCATTCCTTCCCATTCAACTTAACATTCCACCAAAACCTGCAGAAATAAAGTTTCTAAAATAATGTGATATTTCTGGTATTTTATCCGTCGTAGCATGCATATTGATTTTGTTCCTGACCGGTATCGGATTTTTATCCATCGTCAGAGCAAATTCACGTAAAGAGTTCACTTCAATGTACAGAAACATTACATTGAAGTGAACTCTCTACACGAACTTGGTGAATTTGTTCTGACGATGGATAAAAACCCGAAACCGGTCAGGAACAAAATTAATATGCATGCTACGACGGATAAAATACCAGATATTATCCAACATTGCGGACCCCACACCCACATTTTCAATAAAGTGATCTATATTTAAGTGAAGTTGACATTAAGTGTTGAATGTGTTCTCAATTAGATAATTTGCTCCAAGTTTTCTTTTCTACTTTATATTAGTTTTTGCAGTTTTTTTGGAACTTTATTTTATACCAAGAGTCATATTATTTTTTTTTCTTTTTAGTTATTGAATTTTTTTTTTTATTGCAGTTGAACTTAATTAGAAAAAGAAAACTTTTATCGTAATTTTCATCTTTTTTTTTCTTTTCAAGACAGTATTATTAGTTTCATTTATGGATTGAACTTTTGTACAAGTGAGGACCACAAACGTCACTAAGTAAACAAGTGATTGTGTTTATACTGTTGAGTGGGGAGCTATTTCTTTCATTATCTCGCAATTCTCTTCTCTTTCACTTGGATTGTGCTGTAACCTACAGTTTATTTATTCAAGTACACTTCATGTTCATTCATTTTAATTACGAATTAAAACTTTACCTATTCTGACGTTATTATTTTTATTGCATATTCACTATTTTTATTGCACTATTATTAGTAATACTTTATTTTTCTTTGTTTTGGGAGTTATTAAGTTAATTAATATATATTTTTATGCTGCCAAAAACACCTAAAATTTCTTCGAGTCAAACAATTCAAAGTTCCAATCGCTTTAAACGCTCTAGAAGTTCATCAGACACCATTTCATTTCTGAATTAAAAGCGACAAGAACAATGCCATTAGAATCCAGCAAAGTGACGCGACGCCTTCTGTGGCACTTTCGGATGTTTCAATGCCTACCCTTCTGGCTCATGTGAAAGGTGTAATGAAGGATCTTCTAGAAGAGAATCTTGCCAACCTGGCTACCAAAGATAATTTACTTCAAAGTGAGTGTACTGGTCTTAGGGAAAAGAATTCTAAGTTGAGAAGCCAAATTGAGGCTCTTAGGTTAGATCATTTAAGATTTGAAAATCTTATTGACGATCTTGACAATAAGCGTCGCAGAAATAAATTGATTTTCAAAGGTGTAAAATATAAAGTGGAGGATAACCTTTCTTGACTTTTGTAGTAAACACATAAAATGCCTATGTAACCTCACTTCGGCCCAGGGGTGCAGGCAGTGTACCTCTGCTTGCCTTTTTTTTATTAGATTCCAATAAAATAGCAGTGATGAGGCCTGCTGGTCTCTGAAGAGTACTGGCTACTGTATAGAACAAGATTACTCACCGAAAATGAGAAGAAAAGAGGGTAAACTTGTGCTAATTCGAACGGAAATCTTACGGCTGAATTCTTCTACTTGTTACTTAAGACCGTCTCTTTGTTCATACTCATCGTTATAATATCAATCATGATGGAGGAAGTCTAGTTTCTGGCTTTGAGAACGGAGTGGTTAATCTAAGAGAGACTGTAGGCAAGGACATGTCCTCCCAGATTCTCTTGCTCGTGGTCATTTTACTTCACCACCTGTGTTTCATCAAACTTCGTCCACATCTCAGGAACTGACGACTACAAGATATGTCACCTGCCGGCAGGTTCCTGTTAATACAGCTGAGTGCATGGTGCAGTTTTTCTCTATTATTTCTTACTATTGTCTAGTGAAGATGTCTTCTTTTATTTCGAGTTTTTGAATGGTTTTGATACTTTCATTTTATTAGAAACATTTATCGAAGAGAATACTTTAGTTTTTATGAAAAGTATTTTGTTAGCTATAAGTTATGCTGGATCCCGGCTGCTAAATCTGGCAGGACTGTGGGTTTATCAATTGCATACAATTAGGTCTAAGTTTTATAATGAGTGCGTTACATTTCTTGTTCTGGATGGAATTAATTTAATTTCTATTAATAATCATTTTAATTCGGAAGTATATTATTGTGTGTATTTGAATTGTAACTTTTGGGAAGAAAATTTTAATGATCTATGTAATTTTTTAGTTTTATTTTCTCATCTTAAATTTATACTAATTGATGATGTTGTTTAAGGATTGGTACTTCACAGGTCATTTAAAGATAGGTACTTCCTGATCATTAGTTTAACCAGAAATTCTAAGAATAAGTACTCAATGGGAGAGGTAACAAATTAATTGATCTTTGCGATAGTTACGGTTTAGTAACTTTAAGTGGAAGATATCATGGTGATTTGGATGGTGAATTCACCTTTATAGGAAACATGGACAGCTCCGCTCATGACCTTTGCTGTGGACTTTACTCCAAGTATATTAGAATTTGAGTATTGTATTCATTAGGACCTCGAGTAAATTTTTCTGACCATCTTCCACCTTTCCTTTCTCTAATAGTTATTCTGAAAATATTTTGCCCTTACTTCCTCAATTAGCTTGGTTTACAATAAAGACTTAGTCTTAGAGCAATATAAAGCCGCTGTAGATTTTAACATAAATAAAATTTCTTAATTTCCGCTAAGTATTCAGGAATACTTAAGATGTTTTGAATTTGATCCAGGATTCGATAATTTTGTTGACAAGTGGCAAGATCAGTTGGTCGGCCATAGTGCAGTGTCTGAGAACGAGGAATTATGAGGAATCTGAACAGAGAGCCCGTCAGTCTTCCCGATTGTCCTTGTATAGAGAATTAAACTATTCTTTAGACGTTTTAAATTTCGAGTCTAGTACAGCGGTAATTTCATTCGTTGATTTGGGTTGGTTTTTTAAGTTACGATGTGAATTACTTTATTTAAATTATAACCTTTGGTTCCAAAGAGATCTATCTAGTTGCTGCTCTTTATGTAATTACCGTCTGGAGGAGGCCATATCCCACTTTTTGGGGGTTTGTCCGATTCAGATATCCCCATTTAGGTGCAAAAACATTATCAAAGGATCAGCTTCTCAATGAGCACAATTTTATAAACCTTGTTAAATTTACATAGCAATCTTGGATTTATCGCCAAAATTTAGTTAAAGAATTTAATTTTAGATAGTTTCCATATTTTTCTTATGTAGTTTTAAAGTTTCTCCTGCACTTAATTAACTAATACAATTAGCCCTTTTTCTATTGTTTTATTAAGTTACTTTTATTTTTGATTCTGTATTTTTCTTCTTTATTATCATTAGCTATGTACATTTGAAGTATTACAAAATAATATAGATATTTTCATAATGCAAACTTTCTTTTTTGTGACAATCTTTGAACTATTGTCATTTTTGTTTGTCAATTATCCTGTCTTATTTTTTCTTCCTCTTTATCGACCTCCGGCAGAGGTTTTACCATGCTGTAGGATGTAAAGCAAGTATTTTTGTAAATTTATTTTGCCATTACGAAAAAAAGCTTTATTATTATACTTAAATGCTGTAAGTATAATAATACTTAGTTGGCATTATTGCAATTAGTTGGAAGTTTAGACTTTTAAAAGTTATAATATTGCAGATGTATTGCCTAAATATTTAAAAATATTTTGGAATAAAGAAATGTCTTTTTACATGTACAAAACCAATTATAAGTCCACCAAATGAGCTTATGTTTGATGTTGGCTGTCAGTTGCTATAAAAATCCACGTCGACCAGAAAGTCCTCGATGAAGATGAATATTTGCGATGGCTACTAGAGCATGCGTGTGTGGCACGCTAAGCCAAAGTAATTACCACTGCAGGTCCAACGTATATTTTATTTTGTGATCATAGAGGGTTTTTATGTTGTTAAACTCGGTAATTCGCAAGGCGTCGAGATTATTGAAGCAGTAATTGTGATACATCCGAGTAGTTGACTCCAGTTTTCCAGAAGTCAAAACGTTAAAACTGAAAAGTTTAATTCTGTATTTTTAATTGGGCTCTTTGTCGAACTAAGAACATATAGTGAGTCTGATGGCGGAAAGCAAACAATATACACAAATTAAAAATTATTTTATAAAATCCAAATCCAGGACCGAACCCAATACCGCGGCGTCTCTAAACGTTAAAAACTATTTATGAAAAAGAATTAAATATGTTTGAATTAATAAAATTATATATTTAACAAATGGAAGGCCTAGTAAAGTCATGTAACGCACTAAGTGGTGAAAATCCCACGTAACAGTAGTCAACTGTAGCCTAGAAGCTGAACTGGACAATACACAACCTAGCGATGGTTGTCTGAACTCTCTGATAATAAATTTGAATGATCATCCAATCTTTTTAAAATAAGTCACTGCAATTTATATAAAATAATTACAATAATTTTATTTGATTAAGATATAATATAAAAAGTAATGTTCAAAGATGTGTAATGTTAATAGAATTAGAATTATTATTATATTTTTATAATTGGCAATTAATCATTTATTATCATTGAGATATAAATGTTTGTCAAGCATCTAATATAAACTTTCTATCATTTATATAAGCACAACGTTTATAATTTTGTTAAATTGTTATATTATCAAATTGTATGCATAAAAGAAGTATTTAAAGTAAATAATGCATATTATAATTCAGAGTCACATGTCAAAAAATATTAAATACAAAAATTATATATATTTACTATTAAATGTTGAATAATAAATTTATTACTGATTCCTACATCCTGCTATGGTTTATAAATTTTATTATATTATACTAACGGTATACAAAAATTATATTATGGTTTAAAAACTAAATACCAATTCAATCAATCCACTTGTTTGTTTTTTTTTTTTTAAAGAAACTTTCTTTTTTTTAATAGAAATAAAAAGTAGTTAAGCTTCATTAACTGATTATTTTTCATTCAACAACTGAAGCTTTAAATAGTTCTACTAAAAGATGAGGGTATTCCAACATTTTTGTATTCCATTCAGTTGTCTCAATTATTTGTTTTGCATGTTTTTTAATAAATTGTATAGCTTGTTCCTTGAGCTGCTTAGCGCTATGTACATCAGCAAAAATTAGGTTCTCTGTAGCATTTTCGACACATAACTTTTTACAAAGTTCTTTTTCACACATAGCTTTCAGTCTTTCAAGGTCATATTTATCAGCAGCTATTAAAAGATCGCTTGCCATTTTTATTAGATTGTCTGCCTTGCCAGTATAAATAAATATTAACATATCTTTTAACACATCTTGATCAATATCTGTAATAGTAACTCGATTCTGTTTCTTTTCTTCCATTTCATGTTCAAACATTGCTGCAAATACTGAGCTTCTTGAAGTAAGTATTCCTTTATGGGCTAGAAATTCTTGTTCACCTACGGATAATATTACATCGCAGAACTTTTGAGATTCAAATAAGTTTCCAAGATCATCTGGAAGACTGCATTTGGGAACTTGAACTTGCTTAATAATATATGACGGGCCAGATATTTGCTCTGGCAAAATGGTCACTTTGCATGATATTTTTAAATTATCATCTTTAAGTAGTTCATTAGATTCATTTAGTAAATATTCCCTTTTAACAAATCTCGGATAACCCCAATCTTTTCCGATTGCCAGTGCTGTCTCAGACTCTAATTTATTGATTTCTTTATTTTCTGCATTTAATAAAGCCAATCGCATTTTAATTGGAACACCAGACTTATTGCTTGAAATAAAATTAAGATAAAGTGACAAGTAATCTTTACACTCGTTATCACACCCGTTAGGATACGCAATTATTTGCAATTTGAAATTACAATCAGCTTGTACAAAAAAAACAGGTGAATAAACGCGGTTTTGTCCGCGTTTGCTAAAGTTCTTAAGTGTCCAGATGCACCTAAATCTGCTGATTCTTAGCTCCTGTGAATATGTTTCGTGGTCAGACATATTCTTTGGTATTGCTCCTTTCTGTAGTTTATTCAGAATTAATTAAGTAAATGACAAATGAATTTAAATTACTTGAGGCAATCGATTTTTAAAAAAGAAGAAAATATTAATAACTGAAAGCACCAAATACACTATAAAATTACAATAAAACTAAATTCATCAGGTTACGAATCTAAGCCTAACTTGCCGACGTTCTACACTACACTAGTGTTGGGATTGTTCGAACGGAGTCGGTTCACTGGAACGAATCCAGTGGTGGAACGAGTTGATTCAAATCTCTATTTTTAAATAAACTGGTTTCAGCAAAATAAAATGAAAATTTATATTTAAAATTAAATTAAAGTAGGTATAGCACCAAAAATTACGTATTTAACTGAGTTATGGCCATGTTGAACGAACCCGTGGCCGGATACTAACTTTGTATTTTATAATCTCAAATCATAATGATGATAATGGACGTCATCTAGTTACATAAAATAAAATTTATATACATAGAGAGCGATCTGGTGTGAGAAAAGTAAAGAGGATTATACCAAGTTCAGCAGTGAACTTGGAACCAGTATCTGGATCTGACTCTAATCTCAGCACTCTCGTTGACCGAATCCCTGGAAACGACTGGACCTGAAACTAGAGTTGATTTAGATCATTTGGTTCCAGAGTGAACGAATAAATTGAATCACTGATTCTAGCCAATCAGTGGTGCCGTCTCAACGAACTGGTTCCCAAGTCAGTGCTGCCTGTACTGAATCCATTATTACTGTTCTAACACCACATCACTTTCTATAATATATTTAATTTTTTAAATGTTCTACAAGTTATATTAAAAAATTTAATTAGAAAAATAATACTAAAAAAATTATAATCATCGTAAAAATAATATAATAAATGAATGACGACACACTTGAAGTTTTGTGGAACACTGTACGACTGACGTATGTGAGATAGGTGGGGGGCGGTTGACTAAGCATAGTAGGATGAATTTTATGTTTGGCGGTATTTTTAAAAATGATGTTTGATTACTTGTGTTGTTTCCTACATTTCATTTATTGTAAAATATTAGTGTAAAATAAAAAATATTGTTGCTAATTATTAGTTTACAGTTTTTATTATGAACAAGAAATGCATTGCTAATTAAATTAGTTAATTACGAGTTCAAAAATTTAATGAATGAAAGACGTTTACACGAATTTTTAAAGGCCATTTAACAACAAAAGTTAGAAATTTGTAAAGGAACCGTTGAACAAGTATTTGGAATCGGTTCCGATGCTGATTCAAATACAATAAATCCAACAGTGGAATAAGTTTTGCCTATCACTATACTACACTAAAAAACTGAAAATTTTATATCATGACCTTCATGTATCAAGCTATAACCTTGATAGAGAAGTGGTTATATTGTGGCCCAATAGAGCGCACCAAAAACACTGAAACCAACTCCATTATAACATTTGAAATTTTGTCAAATATTCCAAATAAAAGTGATAGGTTTATTATCTGTGCAATGTCGGTGTGAAACATTCACCCGACTTTCTGTTACTCCACTAATATATATATATAAGTATATATATATAAAATTACAAATTTCTTTAAATTCAAATTTTCAAAGACATTTTATGATAGCCTGCTTCTTTTTGTGGTCATCGACCGGTTTTGGGCGTTCGCCCATCATCAGGAGGATGTTTTGTCAAAAAACAGGGCGATAACATAGACTTGCACAGAGCAATTTTACTCGTATGTCCTAACATAAATACAAGGTGGTGGGGGGACAAGTGCTAACTACCAATAGAGGCAGGTAGAGAATGATGGCATTAGAGAGAGGTCAAAATATTGAACAAACACATTTTCAGGTTTATTATTCACCAGGTATCTCCACGTATTTTCTCCACAAAATTTTTTTTCAGGTATATAAATTGTTCCATTTTCGCCTTAAGACAACTGTGAGTACAAACTGTTAAAAACTATTCGGAAGAATTAGCATAAGAATTTATTATTATTTAAATAATTCATAATGAGAAGACCAAAGTGTAAATTCGATACTTTCGTTATAATGGATTTCATTTAACTGTGATAGAAGGGTGGTAATTGGGAACGGCTCTGTACAACAGTATCCGCCATGACAGGGTCACGACAACTCACAATTACCCTGATTTCTCCCGAACCTTCAACCGGGATTTATCTTTTTCTCCCATTAACTCCTAATTCCTTCTTAATTTTCCTGTGACTTGAAAGGAGACTCTGCCTCCTGGCTTGGCCCATAACATCCACCTTTTCAGCGATTTGAAGGGAAGCTATGCCTCATTGGTTAGCCCCCATGCACCTTTGTATCTTCTCTTTCAAAATCATTTCTCCTCAGCGTTCACGTATTTTCTCCCATTGATCCCTCTATGCCTCCCTTTCCTGCGCCATAAAGAGAGGCTCTGCCTCACTGGCTAGGACCCAACGCCTTCAGACTTCTTGCATTTAACTCAACCTCTTATATACTTCAAATCTTTATTTATTGCACCTCTCCTTGTGTCTTAATAAGAGGGTCTGCGCCAGTGGCTAGGTCTCTAATGCCCCTAGAATAATTGCTTCTCTCAACTTCTCCCCAAATCATTTGCTAAAATATAGTTGGCTAAAATAAATAAATGAAAATATCTATTGTGAAACTTAAACGAGTTTCTCTCTTTTGATTCAGTTTACATAGTTATAATTGGAATCCAATTTTCCTAAAACTTGGAATTGCACTAAATATTGAGTTGTGTAACAATAGTTCAACGGCAGGATGAACCTAAACGACACTTTTGAAGGATGTGAAAAACCTGCAGCTGTCCAGAACAACCTAAATCAATTTTCTCTCTGAAAAATGTGGTGTGATATATGCTCCCACAATTTTCTCATAACTGCAGTTTACAAAATTGTAATTTAGAAATGTTTTATTTAGTAAATACCAAATTTAATAAAATTCGTCGGTGTTTTTTTATGGACAAAATTGCGAAAACTTAAAAAACTGTTCAGCAAAAACGCACATCCGTTTACTAATTATCTTAACATTCGGAATTTTGGCACTTGCCTCTGCTCCAAAAGCTCATTTAAATGAGTTTACTCGGTGAAATGTTACAAATAAAAGTTATAGCTCTATATATGTGTAGTTCTCATAATTATTTTATATAAAATCGTTGGAGCTGTTTTAGAGAAAATAGCAGAAAACTGAAAAATACTTTTCAGTAAAAATGCACATCCGGTCATCCGATTTTCTTCAAACTCATAATTTCAAAAATATATTTAATTCTAATTAATATTTATTCGGTGAAGTGGTTGAGGAATTTTGACAGATAACTTAACTGTCGGATCCTATGGTGAAATCAAGTTTGAACTTTCTACGTTTCATTTTTTAAACTTTCATTGTTCACATACACACACACCCGCGCGCACTCTGAGAGAATATTTTGTAAAAACCACTTTTTTGGACAAAAGGAATCTCAAAACGTGTATTTCCGGTGAAAACTGGACATCGGAAATTCATCATGATTACATTACTTCCTCTTACTTGCGGAAATAAAAATATAAGTTTGAAAAAAATTTATCACGTAAATCTTGTATATTGCAGTAAGAGAAAAATTTGTGTGAGAGTGTTACCCAGATTCTTTTGTTTTTAAATAGAAAACTCTTAGGGAGTCCTGAGAAAGTCAGGGTAAATTTTCAAAAGTAATAAAAATAAACTATTTATGCTTCCCTACACTGCAATAGATAGTAAATATAAAAAGTAAAAAATCTGGTTTGAAACACTCACACAACTTTTTCTTACTCCTTTTCTCAAAATTATAATTGACAAAGGAAAAACTTTGTGTACCAAATATAACGAAATTCGGCGAAAACTGAAAAAACTGTTCAGTAAAAGCGCACTTCCGGTTTACTAATTTTCTTAAAACTTGGAATTTGGGCCATCTATTTATTTCTAATTAATTTTGTTTGGATGATAGAATTGTATAATCAACTACGATACCATTTGTGGGGGAAGCTGTCACCCCACCCCTTCCCTAAAAGTGCCCTTAAATGAGTTTTCCCAGAGAAATGTTTTAAATAAAATTTATAGATCTTTGTATGTTTAGTTTATATAAGTTGTTTCAAGAAAATCGTCGGAACCATTTTTTGAGGTAATGGCGAAAAAGTGAAAAAATCATTTAGTAAAGTGGTAAAGTAAACGCACTTCCGGTTATCCGATTTTTTTTCAAACTCGGAATTTCAACAACATATTTAATTTTAATTAACATTATTTAGATGATAGAATTATCTAATAAACCGAAATAGCAGTTAAAATGATAATGTAACCCCACCCTTCCCCCAGAAGTGCCTTTAAATGAATTTTCCCAGAGATATGTTTCAAATAAATGTAGCTGTTAGTATGTGTAGTATCAATACAAGGTTTGAAGAAAATCGTTGGAGCGATTTTTTTAGAAAATCGCAAAAACTTAAAAAAACACAACTAGTAAAGTGGTACTTCCGGTTGAGGAATTTTGACAGCTGAGCCACTGTCGGATTCCATGGTGAGACCTAAACGGAATATCAAGTTTGAACTTTCTACGATTTTTCGTTTTTGAGCTATGCTGTTCACATACATACCACACACACACACAAGATCATTTGCTAAAACCACTTTTTTGAACTCAGCGGACCTCAAAACAGATATTTCCGGTGAAAACTCAATATCGAAAATTTGACACAATTACAATACTTCCTCTTACTAGGAGTAAGAGAAAGTAAAAATGGGTAAGGCTGGAATATTTAGCTGAAAGAAATAATAAATATGCTCATTGCATCTTGAGATCGTTGCTCCTGAGCATATTCAACAAAAACTTTAAACAATGAGACGAGTAACTCAGACTTGTTTATGGAATACCATAGGTATTTCATCCTTTATAATGAAACAATAATCATCTGGTTGGTGAATATTATTGTATGTGTCCCAATTTGCAAGCCAAGTTCGAATGATACGGTACAGAAGTGCCATACCAAGTGGTGGGGGGGCAGAGTTGTGAGTGCGGCCTACACACTGCCAGGTCAGTGGCACATTTAGCTCTCTCTACCATTATTACAAGGACAAGTTGGCATACTATCTACTATGTTATCTAATTTCTTTTACGTTGATAATTGAGGTTGCCTCTTTCATTCTGTATTCCCTCATGGATAGTTATTTCATTTATTCATGCAGTATCTCAAAATACACAATTATTTTTTACCAAGTTTTTAAAAATTAGACATTTTAGTAGCATCAATCATTTTAAAAAACTCTCCTCATGTGATTTTTAAGAAAAACAATGTTTATTACCCGAATTTACAAATAATACAAAAATAATTATTACTTCATAATTCATCAGAGACATTTTCCGTGGTAGCCTGCTTCATTTTGTGGTCATCGACCCGTTTCGGGCTTTCGCCCATCTTCAGGATGCGTTTTTAGACAGTGTGACAACACAGACTTGCACAGAGCAAATTTAGTTTACACACTCTTGGTTTAGTTTACAAACAATCGTTGGTGCCATTTTGGGTTAACAAGCAACAATTTAAGAGCTAAAGACGCGACAAAACAAAAAAATAACCAGCCAAACATTCAAGAGCCTATTAGTATTAATCTGCAACAACACAACTCCTCTAAAACAATTATTTAAGAAAATGTGATGGATCCGATCCGCAAACTGTTGAAATAACATCTGGGATACTTCATAATTATTACTTTCTCTTAACTGCTGCTAGAGCAAGTACTGCGAACGTGTCAGCTTTTGGAAATTGGAATTTTCATCGGAAATACACGTTTTGAAGTTTCCTGAGTTCAAAAAAGTGTTTTTTTTTTGTTTTTTTTTAATGGTGTGTATGTATGTGTGTGCGTGTCTGTAAAAACAATATCTCAAAAATGAAAAGTTGCAGCAGCTCAAAATTAGCATTCCGTTTTGATAGACACAAAGATCTCGGGCATAATCCATCAACCGAAATTGCCACTTTAATAGATTTTTTTAAAAGATTTTTTGTGATTTTTTTCGAAAACGGTTCCAACGATTTTCTTTAAGCTTGAACACATATAGAAAGAGCTAAAACATTTATTTGAAACCAATTCTCCAGAAAAATTCATTTAAGGGCTTTTTTGGGGGAAAAATAGGGGTTATGATTTCCTCCAAAATGCTATAATAGTTCAACAATGTGTCTATACAATTCTGCTTACAAATTAATATTAATTAGAATTATATGAGTTGACCATATTTCCAATTTGAAAAAAATCAGTTGAGCGGAAGTGCGAGATTTTACAGCCGGCGGTTAAGAATTGTAATTGTATGTAGTAGAAAATTTGCCATTTCGCTGGAAGAGAATGTCGTGTGAGTATTTCACACCAGATTTTTTTATATTCTTTATTTATGGATACAATTTAAAAATAATATCTTACGATCAAATCAACATATTTATTCATTTTAATCTTTTGATATTATGGTTGAACCCCTTTCGTTGACCAGCTTGAATTTATGTGTGTAGAAGTCTACAAAATAGAAAATTGTTGGTGCCATTTTGGGCAAACTCACTAACCAACACTTTGATCGAACTGATGGCGGTAATTTAAATTTAAACATAAAACTAACATGTAATCACTCAGAACTCAGGAAAATGAATTTTTCCAGAAATAAAAAGCGGAAGGTTTTTGTCTGAGCAAACATTCCAAGTTTAACGGAAATTTCTACAGCCATTTTCGTGTGGGGGGGGAAGAAAAACTCAAAAGAGCTAAATATCGCTCTTCCTGTTAACCGATTTTCAAATTTGGAATATTAATGCTTCCAATGTATATTAATATTGCACTGAAATTGTACTTTAGAGGTAGAGCATAACACGCTACTCTATTCCTTCAGACCACGCCCCGCCCCGCCCCCCAACCTATCAATATTCCCAGAAAAATTTTCGAATAAAAACGATAGGAATTTCTATATGTATAGAAGTCTACGAAATAGAAAATCGTTGATGCCATTTTGGGTTAACAAGTAACAATTTAAGAGCTAAAGACGCGACAAAACAAAAAAAATAACCAGCCAAACATTCAAGAGCCTATTAATATTGTGGAATCTGCAACAACACAACTTCCTGCAAACGGACCTGCAAATCCGTCTTGAATGCTTATTTTTGTTATGTTTGGCCATTTTCGGATTCTCATCCACTGTCAAGATGTCTAAATTTATCAATAACGTGTAAATTGTTGTTTTTAATCTGATACGCACCATTGGTTGATACAATCATGACAACGGTTGATTATAGCAACCGCTGACAAAAACATAAAGTTGAAGTAAACTCTCTACACGAATTTGATTGTCTCACTTTGATGATGATGGGTGATGAGAAACCATAACCCGGAAGAAACAAATAAAAATAGGCATGCATCAACGGATAAAATCCCAGATGTTATTGAAGAAACTGCTTGTAACAAGCAACCAAATTTCTCAGCTTCTTTCTTTGCAAAAAATGTTTTACAGACCAGAGATATTGACAGTTAGGGCAAGGAAGAAGTAATAACTAGTCCCTTTGCACTTCGAGAGACTTACTAGTGTAATAGCATCCAGCAGAGAGAAGAGGGGCCCTCTCTGGTTAACAGAGACTACTCTCTGACTTAGGCATGACTGGGGAGTGGGAGAACCTATGTATATAAGCCAGTGGGAATCTATGTAGAGGATCTATCAGACCCAAACTACAACTATAGATCGCATCGTGACATATCTTCACTCACACCATTCATTCTACCATTTTCATTTTAAAGTCCAGTGCAGTTAGTTTAAACTTAGCTATATTATATTTGTGTCTTCATATCTCGTTCATTTAATCAAACCTAATTTGTCTCCTCAACAACTCCATTATACTAGCCTATGCTGTAATTCTACATTCAACACCAATATCATTTATTTACTCGAACTACTTGATATACTCTTTTCTCCTCAAGCTCGTTAAATATAAATCGTACTAAGTTTTTTTGTTTAATTCTTTAGCAAACACTATTTTCTGCTGCCACATTGTACGTACAAAACAAATCAAAGCAACCAAAACCTATATATTTACTAAGGATTTCAGGGATTCCCAGAAAGGTAGTTCAATATTTTATCTTTCTTATATATTTTTTTTATTTTTTGAGATATCAAAGGATGGAATAGAAAAAATGTATTCATTTATTTTTAAAAAGATTGCTTTAAAGGAAAATATTGTGATCGTGCACAAATTTTTCAAATTTGAGTTTGAGTGAAATTATAGGTTTTGAGGTTTCCCTGAGTTCGTCCAAAATGTATTTTGGCAATTTTGCTAGTTCGTGTTAACAAAATATCTTAAAAATTATGTGATAGTTTCGTTTGAAATATGCCAATCGAAAATATCACTTTATATAATAATTTTGCGAATATTCCATTATATTTAAAAAAAAAAACTATATATACCTATATTTATTATATAGTATATTATATTTATGTGGGATAAATTGCTAAAAGAATTTTAAGGTGTCTCGTCTCAAAATATATATACCTCCAATAAAAACTCAATTTCAAAAATTTGAAAACACTTCTTCTTAAAGCAAACAAGAAGAAATAATACTTCATTTATTAAAATAAAATGAAACTAAAATAAAAGAATTGAAGAATTACGATTTCACCTTGTAAAAATTAGGCAAGGCAAGTTTGTTGTTAATAGGATAGAACTTTAACGGAAATAATAATACATTAGTAAAACAAGTAATTCATCCAAAGGGAAATGTAATTAGTAAATAAGAATATCCTGGTTTAACGGATCGCGTGTAATAGCGTGATGGAAATTTAATTCTATTTAATTACGATTAAACCATTTCCTAAATTTATTTGAAGTATTTTATTTATTGGAAAGTATAATATGCAATATTTTTCAAAGAACTAAAATTTCCTTAAAGTATAACATGATTATTTACTTCCTGTTGCAGCATGCAATTTTCCTTATACCACACTGTTTTACTTGTCTTGTTTACCTTTGTCATTTTTGTAAACATGCATCTTCCCTTTTTCCATAATTTATAATACTTGTTTGTGTTTGTTAGAGAACTAAAATGTTTTACGACAACAACAAGAAAAGCCTCCCATGTGAACAGGATTAAGACTGTTACAACTTAATCATCATGTATCTTGAAATGTAAACGTGGTATGGTGATAGCAAAAAAAATGTATCTTCAAGCCGCGTTCATCTTTTCCCCTCTTCGTTGTACTAAATACACACATAATAGCAAAATAATTATTCTTTACTACATGAAACAATCACACGACTTTCTGCGAAATGGCCAATTTTCTTCACACTTACAATTCTTATTAGTGTTTAAAAACTGTCAGCATTTTTATGGAGAAAATCACAAAAAACTTAAAAAAACCTATTCATTAAAGTAGTTCTTTCGATCGACCGATTTTCTTCCAAAGCTCTGGATTTCGACAACATATTTAATATTATTTACATGATAGAATTGTATAATAACTGAAATAGCATTTTAGTGAAAAACCATAACCCTACAACAGCTTCCCCACTAACAGTGCCCTTAAATGAATTTTCCCGGAGAAATCTTTCAAATAAAAGTTGTAGGTTTTTTTTTTATGTGTTGTTGATATATCAATTACAAAGAAAATCAATGGAGCCATTTTCGAGAAAAACACAAAAAAAACAAAACAAAAAATCCAGTAAAGTGGCACTTCCGGTTAATGGGTTTTACCCGAAATCTTTGTATATATTGCGGACGTACTACCTAAACGGAATACCATGTTTTAGTAGCTTCCTGCAACTTTTCGTTTTTGAGATATTCTTTTTACACTCACACATACACGAAGACCATTTTCTAAAAACCACTTTTTTGAACTCAGCGTACCTTAAAACGTGTATTTCCGGTGAAAAGTCCATGTCGAAAATCTGGCACGATCGCACTACTTCCTCTAATAGTAGCAAGAGAAATTAAAAAAAAAAATATGACACGACGTTTTTGGGAGAGTGGTAAGATTATGGTTTGTTTAAACAAACAAAAAAATGATTTTATTAAATTTAGGTCTGCAGTTGTAACATTAAAGACAATTTATATACTAGTAACTGTCACAACAAATTTTTTTTTTTAAAAAAAACTCTTCTGGCAATTGCCAATGAGAAAATCAGTTGTAGATTTTAACCCAGTTCTTATTGTAAATCTCGGTTAAGAGAAAGGTATCATTTAACGAATGATACACGATTAAAAAAAAAAAAAGAAGTTTTTATTAGACCTTCTAATAATCAAGTTTGATTTGGAATCTTTTAGCGTAGATTTAAGAAATTATAATTTTTATATATTTTTGAAATATTAGGTAGAAATATGTTATTTGATTGAATATGCTATAATTCACTACACAGCTATAATTTTTACAAGAAGTTCCATTAATGACGCAACTAACTGTCCAAGATTTTTTGCTTGCTTTGCCAGTTGTATCAAAATTTTCGAAATTGAGTTATCGAAAAATAGCTGAAAGCTCAAATCTTAGCATACTATTTAGGTACCACCCAAGATACCAACCATCTTCGTCTCTGACGAAGGTTTCGAACAAAATCCATCAATCGAAAGCGCAACCTTACAGAATCAATTTTTGGCAATTATCTTTCAACTTCGTATACTATCTACCCAAATAAGAATCCCTTTATTACTTTTTTATTTGATACATTTTTTCCAGAAATATGGATTTTCTTCTGGGTTCTGGGAGAACAGTAAGGTTAAGCTTTCCTATAAAGTTACTACTTCAGTACAACAACAAATTGTTCTACTTCCTTATATATAATTAAAAGCATTGCCAGAATTTCAAATTTGAAAAAAAATTATTTTACCGGAAGTGTGCGACTTAATAACAGATTATATTGAGTTTCTTGGAATGAATTTTCTTAAATACGTCTCTAAAAATTTTTCCTTAAAACTTGGTATGTTAACTGTTCAAATTCATTTATTTTCACATTTATTTATTACTTGTACAAACTTTTGATTGTCCATAAACTTTGCATTGTCTTTCTTCAAACTTTATCTATTCTTATTAGTACAGTTTACTCCTGAAATAACTTATCGCCCCCTCCCACACACAATAAAAATGACTTGATAAAATACTGAGCATACTTAACAACACTATTAAAATTTAATTATAAAGTATTCTTCAAAACATGCTTATTTATTTATTATACACAATTTTCTAATGTCTAATCATAATTATATAATAATTCCACTTTGTCATGAAACACACAAAAAATCCTCATAACCTTATAATCTTACCACATATACCTTATAATCATAATCTTATAATCTTACCGCTGGCATAGTATCAAATAATAGTTATGGATAAACGCGTAAGAGTCTGTCCAAAGGGCAAAAACAAAAATGCAAGATGAATGTTTACACAAATGTTCTCTTGTTTATGTTTTAATCCCATAAGTTGTACTCAAATTTCTATTCGTTCCGGCAAGATGAACCATCCATATTCGGCAAACGAAAAAACTGATATGTACGACATTTTTGTTGAATGCCGTCGTTAAGCTCAAACTCCTGCTAGAGTTTACCAGGAGAAATTTCCTGAATGAAGACACCCAGGCCGGAAAACGATTGCTCGTATTGCTATAACGTTCCGCTTGTTTGGCAGTGTTATTCGCCAAGGACCAAGAAATAGGGTTAGGAATGTTCGTAATTTCGATAGTGAGCTTGATGTACTCATGGGCTGGAGAATCCTAACACCTCAGTTCGAAATGCGGCTGGAGTTCTGGAAATTAGTAAAACTGTCGTGTGAGAAATACTTCGGCACTATCCAATGAAGCCATTTAGGTACCACATTCGCAAAGAGGATCCAGGAGCTCCCACTTATATTTTTGGCTCATATTAGTGTATTAACGGGAAATTCCAGATTTTTTATTTTATGGACTTTTATTTTTTTACTTTAAGCACAAAGAATAATTTTTTCAGTTGAGATTTTTTACGTTATTGGCCATTTTGTTTTTTAAAATCCAGCAGTCAGCAGTAAAAAAAGTTTTTTTTTTCGTTCAAAAATTCATAACTTGGGAGCTACAAAAGCAATTTTAATTTTTCAAAAACAATATTTCTAATTAAAAATATATAATAAAAAATAGGGGTTCCCATTTGAAAAAAAAAAGTTTGTTACTGTAACCTCTGCATATCAGCAGCAGAATTTTTTTTTTTATAATATTATTAGATACTGCTCAAAAAATAAAGGGAGTTATGATTTGAATTTTTTTTTTTTTTTTCATCATCAGTAATTACCGAGAAAAAGGGAGTGGACAAATTAGCTCGAACACCCTGTATACAACCAACAAGTGTGAGTCTAACAGAAACATTTCGTTGAAATGAACTCTCTACACGAACTTGGTGAATTTGCTCGGGCGATGGGTGAAAATCCGAAACCGTTCAGGAACAAAACCAATATGCATGCTACAACGGATAAAATACCGAATGTTATCCAGCATTGCAGACCCATCAACATTTATAATAACTTTGTATTCATTTTATGTGGCAAGTATGCAAAATTTGGGAGTAAATAAAATCTGTCATTTACGGTACTAAAAAGTGAAACAGAAGTAGGAGAGTTTTTTTTTTTTTTTTTTTTTTTTTTCTTTCTGAACTTTTTTTTTTTGTTTAATGAAATCACGACAATAAAAAAGCGGGCACATATTTTTCAATGAAGTTGGGCATCAGTTGTGTAGAATATTAAATCAACTTGAGATATTTTTACAATACTATTAAAAATAATTGATCATAAATACATATAGTTACAGAATTAAGAGTCGACATTATTACCAGTTAAGATTGCAAATTTAATATTTTTTATTGAATAAGTAGAGGAGAGGCACGGAATGGCTGAGATCTGGAAGATATGTTGGCTGCATGCAATACAACTACAAAAGGCGAAAGTTTCTTGCATGACCTTGGAAGCACCTTATATAGTAAACGGCATTTGAGATATCTATGTCATATTATAAGTTGAACGTAATATGATATGATTAATATTCTGAGAGTTATATATAGATATCTTTTTAAAGTACTTTAAAAAAAGAAGAAAATAATTAATGCCAAATTATTCGATATTCGTTACAAATTTCAATAAATGAAGTTTTTTTTCATGGAATTACTTTCTGAGCAACATTACTGGTGATAAAATGAATGGTTATACATTTTCAATGCTACATAAATACAAATAATGAAATTCGTCAAAAATGAAAAAAACTGTTCAGTAAAAAAGCACTTCCGGTTAACTAATTAGACTTGAAGCTTGGAATTTTTGCCATCTATTTATTTCTAATTAATTTGGTTTGGATGAAGAATTGTATAATCAACTATGATAGCACTTTAGAGAAAAACATAATATCTCCCCCTCCCTAAAAGTGCCCTTAAATGAATTTTTCCCAGAGAAATGTTTTAAATAAAAGTTGTACATCTTTGCATGCGTAGTTTATTTACGAGGTTTCAAGAAAATCGTCGGAGCCTTGTTTGTAAAAATCGCGAAAAAGTGAAAAAAAATCATTTAGTAAAGTGGTAAAGTAAATGCATTTCCGGTCATCAGATTTTTTCCAAACTCGGAATTTCTACAACACATCTACTTCTAATTAACATTATTTAGATGACAGAATTGTCCAATAAAGTGAAATAGCACTTTAGAGGAAACCGTAACTCCACCCGCTCCCCCAAAAAAAGTACCATTAAATGCATTTTCCCGGAGATATGTTTCAAGGAAAAGTTGTAGGTCTTTAAATGTGTAGTTGATGTACGAAAATCGTTGGAGCCATTATTGAGAAAATCGCGAAAAAGTAAAATACCAACTTGCAAAGTGGTACTTCCGGTTGAGGAATTTTGACGTATACTGTCAAATCCCCTGGTGATATCTAAACGGAATATCAAGTTTGAACATTCTATGGTTTTTCGTTTTTGAGCTATGCTGTTCACACACACACATACACACACACACACAGACTATTAGCTAAAAACCACTTTTTTGAACTCAGGGGACCTGAAAACTGGATATCGAAAATTTGACACGATTATAATACTTACTCTTAATAGGAGTAAGAGAAAGTAAAAATACTCAGAATAATTGCCGAGAAATAATGATGATATGCGCAATTTGCGAGAATATCACTAAGAAGGAATGACTAACAAACATTTCCACGCTGTCAGTTACACATTCATCAACTTTTTTTTTACTTTCTCTTACCCTTAGTAAGAGCAAGAGTACACTGGGATCTTGCCAGAATTTTGAAATTGAGTTTTTATTACCGGAAATACTTGTTTTGAGATCCCTAAATAGGGTGAAAAAAATTATTTTCAGCGAATGTGTGTGTATGTTAACCAGAATCTGTCAAAAATGAAAAGAGTCGCAGCAAGCTCAAACTTGATATTCAGTTTAAGTACTACCACTGCTTCAGACATGAAGATCGCGGGCAAAATCCATCAACCGGAAATGCAAAACGGTAGTCAGTTTTTCCGGATTTTTTTTTTCAAAAAACTGTACCATAGATTTTCTTTCAGTTTCGTATACAATTTACACACAATAATATCTATAACATTTATTTTTGAAACATTTTTTTTTCCCTCTAAAATGATTTTTTTTAACCGGAAAAATGTTTCAAATAAAAGTTATACGTTCTTTTATATGCGCCATGAGCTTTCCAAGTTCAAAGAAAATCGATATAGTTAGTGGTTCTCGAAGAAATTAAAAAAAAAAAAACTCAAAAATCTATTCTATAAAGTCGCATAACACAATTTCATCAAATTTTGGATTCTATCAATAATTCTTTATATTAATATTACGGAAGTTGTAAAACCATACGTAGTACGAAAGCATAACACTTAGAGGAAAGCATGGCACTTTAGAGCAAAGCATAACACTTACTGTTCCGATCAGAACACCTAGAAAATAATTTTTTCCAGAGAAAATGTTTCAAATAAAAGTGAGGGTACAAAATCGTTGAGGGCATTTTTGAGAAAATCACAAAATATTGAAAAAAAACATTCATAAACGGGAATATCAAGTAAGTGCTTCCTGCAACTTTTCGTTCTTGAGTTATGCTGTTAAAACAAAAAACACACACACACATACAGATGCAGACCTAATGGCAGACCTAAAAAGCTAAAAACGTTTTCTACGTATTCAGTGGAGCCCAAAACATGAAACACACCCCCAGTGAAAACTCAAATCGAAAATCTAGCACGATCGGCCATATTTCCTCTTACTAGGACTAAGAGAATATAAAATCAATTTTCCCGATATAATAATGTAGAAAATTTGAAAAAAAAAATTATTCAATAAATCTGTACTTCCGGTTTGATGGATTTTTTCCCTTCCTGTCAAAAATGCGGTGATAGTACCTAAACGGAATAAAAAACCAAATTTGATTTTCCTGGGATTATCCATCTTTGAGATAATTTTTTTTTTTACACTCACACAGACACACACACACACATAACACATACCGAATAAGAGAAAGCAATATAAGTTGAAACAGAAACAGCTCGCTATTCTTTTCACAAGACTTGTGAAACTTAGTGTGTACTACACTTGCCCTCTTCACGTTTTTAAATGATCACTAGCACTTCCAACAATGTTCTCTAGATTGACTGATTATAAAAATGGAGTCAACCAAATTTATTACGACCTGGAAGATATTATGGCTGGCTCCATTGGATATTTGCGATTGGTGTGTCTGAAAAATAAATCCATTGTGATCTGAAAGATCTATTTTGTCTTCCTTAGGTGGTGAAAGGTTTATACACAGAATTTCGTGTCTGTAAAATTTAGCATGTTTAAATAACTATTAGTGATTATGTTTAGTGGTGAACTAGAGTTTGCCTATGCGTTAGTGAAGCTCATGCAATGCTTCGATACATAAGTGGGCTTCAAATATTCAAATCTGATATGTTTTAATTTATCACACTGACTAGCTCTATGTCAATGAGTGTCTTACTAATCTCAAAGTTCTTAGCTTATAGTGCTTCCCAGTTATTGATGAATTCCATTACACCGGCTGTTAAAAGAAGTGGTGTACGTTATACGTTCCCAATTCTGTTTCTAGTGGCCTAAAAGGATGGCGCAAATCCTTTTCAACAGACTCCCTCCTCCCGTCGGCAAGTGCGATGGTCAAGAAGGGAGACAGTACAGGAATAAACCCTTACCTCCCACACTCCATTCGCCTTTGAAACAAAGTCGTTGACTTGGATTTCGGGAACATGTAAGGCGAGCGCATCCCAGCTCTAGGGGAAAAATAGTTGCTGTAAAAAAAAAGATGAGGGGCGCTAATAACTAAGAAGTTGATGCGCCAAAGGAAGAAAAAAAAATTCAGAATGGTCGTTGCATTCCAGATAGGCGCAACTGTCCTATATCATTATTTATATGTAAATATAACTCGCTACTTTTAACAGAGGTGATATTTCTATAAAAAATATTAAATGTGCTATTGCTGAATCTATATCTTTACTACGGGAGATTATTTTGAAATTTTTGCAATAGATTATAATAATTATTTTTTGTTAACTGTACGTCTTTGGTCAATCCACACATCCTCAGACCCTATTTTATGGTCAATATTTGCAGACTTCTGTTGTCCAGTTGTACGGGAGGTTGGAAGTTTCGGTCAATTCCAAGAGACGATGGTAATATATTTTTACGTGTATGTATGTCCAATTCTAAGGCGCGTAAGAATAACTGACTCTCGTCGCGGAAAGTTCGTACATATGGTTTCACTTCTTACAGTTTTTCATTTAGATGATCCAATTGGATTTGCCATTTTCTAGTCATAATCACTTTCATAAATATTTTCATTTCAGAAGGTCGAACAGGAGTGTTGAAATCTACCCTTGAGGAGGCGGCAGGTTTGGCCGCTTGTTGGCTCTTTCATTTCCAGATAGACTCTATTATAAGAAATATATTACAGCATTCTCCCCGGAATTAAGAATGTCCACTTTGTACTGTCCCATTTTATCTGCTTTCAGAAATAATAACATAAACCACTACATTTCAGAGCATTACTCGGATACGGATAACAGATTTTATTTATCGGCGACAATACTAACAAACTAAATAATATTTATTATTTTATGTCTAGAAGCATTTATTTCCAAAAAATCTAGCTAGATTAAAAAGAAAATAATAATAATAATAATAATAATAATAATAATAATAATAATAATAATAATAAAATAACACCCCATTAAGAAAAAACTGATGTAAATGCTCTTTATCCCTGCACTCTTCTTACCTTTAAAGTCTACCTACTAGTGACAAGCTGTTATTAAGAAGTCATTTAGTTGTACTTTTTTCACTATTTCTTAAATTTTAAACTTATATAGTATATACATGCATTTGTGCTTATACATTTAAAAAAAAAGTATACATACATACATATGTATTTGGTATATGTAGGGATGTCATGTATGTAATGTATGTATGTATGTTAATGTATGTATGGTATGTATTGTATGTATGTATTGCATGTATGTATGTATGTATGTATGTATGTATGTATGTATGTATGTATGTATGTATGTATGTATGTATGTATGTAAGTATGTATGTATGTATGTATGTATGTATGTATGTATGTGTGTATGTATGTCTGTATGTATGTATGTATGTATGTATGTATGTATGTATGTCTGTATGTATGTATGTATGTATGTATGTATGTATGTATGTATGTATGTATGTATGTATGTATGTATGTATGTATGTATGTATGTATGTATGTATGTATGTATGTATGTATGTATGTATGTATGTATGTATGTATGTATGTATGTAGGTATGTATGTATGTATGTATGTATGTATGTATGTATGTATGTATGTATGTATGTATGTATGTATGTATGTATGTCTGTATGTATGTATGTATGTATGTATGTATGTATGTATGTATGTATGTATGTATGTATGTATGTATGTATGTATGTATGTATGTATGTATGTATGTATGTATGTACGTATGTACGTATGTATGTACGTATGTATGTATGTATGTGTGTATGAATGTATGTATGGATGTATGTATGTATGTATTAGGTATTGTATGTAATGTTGTTCTGGTAATGTTGTTGTATGTATGTATGTATGTATGTATGTATGTATGTATGTATGTATGTATGTATGTATGTATGTATGTATGTATGTATGTATGTATGTATGTATGTATTGTATGTATGTATGTATGTATTGTATGTATGTATGTAATGTATGTATGTATGTATTGTATGTATGTATGTATTGTATGTATGTATGTATTGTATGTATGTATGTATTGTATGTATGTATGTATGTATGTATGTATTGTATGTATGTATGGTATGTATGTATGTATGTATGTATGTATGTATGTATGTATGTATGTTGTAATTTGTAACACTATATATATATATAGAGTTACTAAGACCAATTTGGTGGGGATCGACTAAACTTTTCCATTTCCCAACGCATCCAAATCCTTGCAGTCAATAATTCTACTGCAAATCCTTAATGTTCCATTTTTTAGGCCTAACCTCACTATCCACAATGACTTGAACATTTCTTTTGTCAACGACTTAGCGAAATCTCGTTTCCTCGAATTTCATTCCTCTATAGCAGCTCATTCCAATTCGCTTATAGAACAGCTCTCTTGTCCTCCAATAAGGCAATTCCCTAAGGAGATTGAAGAGGAGATGGCCCCGCGATCTAATTGTCATGACACAGTGAAATAAGTCCCATGAAAAGGGAGTGTCACCACTGGGTTGCTTCTCCAATCTAAACATCCTGTTACTGTTATAGTTGTAAATTTTCAACAAAGAAAAATTATATATATATATCATATTATTGAAGTATACGTCATTAAATTATCATAAATACTGATGATAATATATGACTGACAGAATTTTAATTACTGTTTTAGTTATAGTATAGTTGGACGACATGGATGCTCCTATGCCCTGCTCCAACGATTACCCAATTTGAACTATGAATTAGTTTTCGATGAAGCGATTAATTGTTGACTAATCGCAAACATAAAAACTAATCATAAGAATAGGTAACCTTAATTTAATGTTAGCAATCGCGAATGCAATAATCAAAAGGAAAATTAGCTTTTCCTAATTTCTTTGTGGTTTTTCATTGTATGAATCAATAGCATCAGCAATAACTTTTCAACAATATACTTTCCCCTATTTTATATCTAATCAATAAAGTTACTTACAGAAAACACCGTAATCTAGACAATTTAGTGTGTTATTTCTTATATAAAAACTTGTAAATATTTCTTCTATTCATTTATAATACGTTCAACTAAATTTCTAAATTTGTTTTCTCCTGAAATTACTGTCAGTAAGAGAAAAACAGAATATATTTATTTATTATAATATTTTTTATATACTTTTAATATCCTTAACTATTCTAAAGTCCATTCTTGATATTTTTATAAATTTATTTTGTTTGCCTAACTGACTGTCCTTATCCTTACTAAGAATCCGTACCAGTCTAGATGATTCCTGGAATGAATTTAAATCCTGACATAACGATCTCCAGGAGTTTCTCTTGGCTCTCCTAGAGCAAATTTATGTGATGTTTTAAAATTATTATAACCATCTCATGTTTCCAGGGAATCAACAAGGACACCCTTCCTATATAAACCCCTAACTTGTCTCCTTAGTTTTTCCAACGCAGAAGACTACCAGGGCTTCCTATTATCACTAACCAAGTTGGGGGGACAGCACTCCTCAAATGAGGATCTAATGTATACATGAAGAATACGAGGCTCTCTTTCCAATTCCATTACTCCAGGAAGGGCTTCTGATTGTATAGTCAGTTTATCCCCAAAACTCTAGAATATAAACCCCAAACCGCCCTTCTAGGTTTCCTGTAAGTAGCTAGGATGATTGGATCAATCCGCAGACTAAACCTAATAATCCTGTGATCGGAAATGGAATCCTCAAGGCTCACCCTCTAATCTTTAATCAAACCACTAATATTCCTAGAAACAAGAGTAATATCAATGACCTGTCTTCTAATCCTAATAACAAAAGTGGGTTCAGAACCCTTATTCAGGGCCCCTAGCTGTGTACACACCAAGAAAACCATGAGAGCACGATCCCTACCATTGGTATTGCTGCTTCCCCAGACAACGTGATGCGCATTCGCATCCTATAATAATAGGTATGTTATTGGCCACTGACAACTGAAAGAAATCCTAAGGAGGAGGAGAGGGTCCATCATAGGGAAACTGTGTCGGAGCCACAAACAACTACATCGCGGCGTGGCCCACCAACCCTCACCGCCACCAAATCCTGAGACCAGAACTGTAGAAGCATTCGACATCCCGACTGGCAAAAAACGCATGCCCTAGGGGGAATGCCTCCGCCATCCGCAACAAGTAGTCCGCCCATGGCTATACCTAAACCTCGAACCCAAACCTTTGTAGGCATTCTTATATGCTTTTAATCTTCATAAATATTCTAAAGTTCTTTGATGACATTTTTATAAATTCATTTTGTTTAAAAATTATGCAAAAATGTACAGAATTTTGTGCAAATTGTGTGACATGCTTGTCACGTGACCTTATGCAGTATTGTGGTATATTTAGAAGAGAACATTGTGGATACGTCTTAAAGTTTTTTACAATGGCTTAAATGATTATGGTATATTATGGTATAATTGCATCATAATATTATTGATTGTATAAGCAAGAGACAAACTCAAACTCCTTGCTATAAATGTGTATCCTTTAAAAGCAATAAATAAATACATATTTACAAACATATTTAACGTGTACATAATATAAAAAAAAGAAAATTAACACACCAAAATGCAGCGTGATGTGATAGTGAATTGTGTGGCAAAAACTTTTTGGATAATATATTACATTCGCAATAAAATCGCTAACAATACTTTCAACAATATTGAGGCCAGTTTTATGTGGAGTTATGACTCCAAGGCTGTACCTAAACCATTTAACGATACATTATGATGTATCGTTAAAAAAAAAAAAAGACACCCAACTTCCAAATATAGTAATATTAGCTGTTTACTTCCGGGAACAATACTTCACAATACAATAATGTATATTCGTACCACCATGTAGCAAACATGTATTTCCATCTAAACATAAACTTAACTTGACAGAAAATATTTTTGGACAAATTGTACACAACTGAAATGTGAACTAAACTTAGTATTCCCACAATAAAATGTTATTATATTTTATGAATTTTTTGCGGTGAGATCAAAAGAGAAATTGCAAGATAAAATTTATTTCATTTTGATGTGATAAAAATAGAATTATATCATTTCAAAGAAGTAATTAAACACATTGATTTTAAAATGCACTTGGCGTCAGGTTATATCATATTAAAACATAATAAAAAATAATTCTGACAAATATTTAAAACGTGGAAACTTCTGTTTTTGTTTAAATAAAGTCGACCAAAGATATTGCTAAATTTTGCAATATCTGTTTTTCCATGCGAATTTATTGAAACAAAAGAATATTTCAGAAAAACAATCATAAAAAAAAAGTAAAATCTTTCTATTCTTCTGCTATAAAAATAATTAATAATTAATAAAAAATAATGATTAATATAAGAATATCTTAGGTCAATGAGTATGTATCAGGTAATACTTCCTTTTTACCTACGGTTTACATAAAATTATAAAAACTTTCAACATTGAAAATGTTTTATAGGAGGAAATTATTTGATAAAAATCCTGATGACATCTTCCCGAATAAGGGCGGCAAATTTTCGGAGATAGACGAACCTATTACCTACATTAATAAATTATTATACTGTTTGTATTTGTGTAACCAATTTCGAATTCAATCTATGTGTTTGGTATAAACGTGTAAAGTTGTGAAAATAGAATAAAATATTGTTAACCCTTAACTGGGAGTTGAGCTGTCTGTGACGACACTATCGAAAATATTATCTGTTGCAATATCTCAACTTTTTATGCCAGCTTTTTGTTCTCACTAATACTTTCAATTTGGGGGTAACAACTATCTTTTGACAGAATTTCAGCTAGTTTATAAATGGCAACAAGCCGCTAAGGTACCTCTAGTAGTGACTTTTTTTTTTTAAATGAAAGGAAAGGTCAAGAGGATTCAAGTAAAAGGATAGGTCTTGACGATCCTATAAGTTTCAGCTATCTGGTAAAAAAGTTTGCGGTAAAGGAAAAATTAAAGGCATCTTCCCAAGCTAGTGATCTGTGTAGCCTATTCATATAAGAACAAATGATTAGACAGATTCTTAAATGTACCAATAACAAAGTTGATAAACAGTGGGCTAAATTTTTTTGTTTAATTTATTGTTTTATCTCTCACTCCAGTTTAATATTTTTGACTAAGTACCAATATTCTGTGATTACAGTGCCGGGACTGGTTGGAACTGAGAGTAGTAGAAGTAACACCTAATGTTACTCAGTTGGCAGATACTTTAGCCGAGGCCAAGGAACTTCAAGAAGCACATACAACTGTTATACAAAAGATTAAAGTAAGTTTTTTTTATTTTATTTTAATTCTAAACTGTTAGCCTTTGAGTCGAAAAAATTAAGGTTTGTCGTTAGTTTGTTATAAATAATAAAGCGCAAGATATTACAGAAAATAAGCTCAGATTAATAGATATTCGTTTAAGGGTAAAAACCGACCAATATAATAAATAGCATATTGAAGTTAAAAGTCACTTCCAACCTCCATTTGGACAAACTTATAGAAATAGATAGAATTGTCTTAACTGATATATATTGGCTTATAGCCTCTTCTGTTACATATACAAGAACGCCCTCTCTAATGGCATCCAGCAGAGAGAAGAGAGACTCTCTCTGGTTAACAGAGACTACTCTATGACTTAGGCAGGCTAGAGTGGGAGAACCTGTGTATATATGCCAGTGAGAATCTATCTAGAGGAGATCTATCAGATTCAAACATATATCGCATCGTGTCATATCTCTACTCCCACCT
>JAAEAF010009600.1:0-25654 GCA_011037195.1 Triatoma infestans
TTCCTGTTTATCGGTCGTCCAAGTTTTTCCCAACCGGATCACACCATTGATTATAAATTCTCCTATAGATAGGAGGCAATAAATTGAGGTAATTTCATGGAATCACTAAAGATTACTGGTTGTCAGAAATGTGGCATAAATAAATGATTTGGCACAATAAGTTGGGTTGGCCTGTTGTAGATTATGCAGGTATGTGGTAAAATTGCGATCTGCTGACCTTTACATATATACAACAAGGGTATAACGAACAAAGTACCCAGCACCAACAGCCTAGCACAGAACGATTAGAATAATGGCCTTTAGGGCAGTAGAAAGTAACTTATCCCCTGCGGACCTCTAGCTGCCTTGGCTAACAAGGTCCTGTATCCACTTCAAAACTTTCTTTCTTTCAGCTAGCTTATACATATTTGTATACCTGCAATTTCCACTTTTTTCACTCCAATTCCTGTTTTTCCTACATTATGATTCTCTTCTTTTTTTCATTGGATGATTTATTGCCATAGGTAACGTTTCCCCATTCTTCATATCTTATTAACATAAGTTCCCATGGGGATTGTGTCTAAACCTTTTGCTAATCTACAATAAAAATAATGAAGAGGAACTTTCGTTTCGTTATATTTATTTTTTTCTCTATTCTTAACCCCCTGCCACTACGACTAACCTCCAATTACTAGTGGAACAACTAGGAAGCTTTACATTTACTATCCCTTTACCTACCAATAAAATATTGACTATCGATATCCCATTCTTTGCCACTGAGGTTGCTCACGATTTATGTACTATTTTTGGTTAGGCCATTTTTCACAATACATTCAGGAAAAAGTGGCATTGATTTATTATTTAACAATAATAAAGAAAACTGTATGATTTTTTTTTTGGTTTGTTCTAAATATTAAACGTACAAACTTTAGGAAGACGCACTATTGTGAAATTTATGTTTTATTAATATTTGTGATTAATTTCCCCCCTCCCCTTTTATATATTACAAAAGATAATATGCGAAATTTTCTTGAAAGTCGCACAAAAAGCTTTATGAATTTTGTAACTTTATTATATTTGATTTGATTAAATAGTTTAAGTATGGTTGCAAGTGTAATGACATGGAAGGTCATACCAATGTCAAAGTGGTTCCAGCCAGCTGGTATCTTAACAAAGGATGGCAGTAATAAAAGAACAATTTATAATCAGCGACCTAGTTGGCCGCCGGCTTCAAGACAGCCGCGGCCAAACAAACAACAAAGCCTTTTCATCAATACTGTACATCAAAAGCAAGCACCGAAAAGGTTGGCCACTGACCTAAATAAGGTCAGCAAACTACGAAGGTCGCACAAGGTTGCACACTAGGACAGATGTCTTGGTGTGAGTGTGGCCAACACCAATATATAAACTCTATCATATACAACGGGAGGATTATTATATCTTATACGACGACACGATCATCATATCATCTACGACCAAACGAGCACGTCTATATACACGAGCGGCAGTTTACGCGTCTATACACAGTTATATTCAAATTTATCATTCGCTTAGTTGTGCACTTTAGTTCAGTTATTTTAGTCATTCTAATTTATTAATTATTTAACTTCTATTTTTCCTAAGTATTTTATAATTATTAGTTACCATTTCTAACGTTCTTATTATTGTTCAAATGCAGTTTATTTTTATAAAATCCGTTTAATAATTCGAGCACTAACTTCCAAAATCTCTCAACTAACTTCCGCCCTCTTCAAGACATCTACTACATCAGGAATCACACATCAAACGATTCCATTACACAAGTAAATAACTGGCGTACTATTAGTACAAAGTTATTAATACAGACCATAGCTTCCAAGTCAAAGAGCTCACTTTTGACGCTTTTGAAACAAATGATGCTCTAAGTATCAATCTTTAGAGTTTCTCATGATCCAAGTATGAACTGACGGTGTTCTTCATCTTCTTCATGGTGTTCTTATCTGTGAAAATTGACAATAAAGAATAAAGTAAGAGAAATTCGTAATGCGTCTGCACCATTTTTTACTTTCTCTTTACTCCCTAGTAAGAGGAAGTATTGTAATCGTGTCAAATTTTCGATATCGAGTTTTCACCGGAAATATCCATTTTGAAGTTTCCTGAGTCCAAAAAAGTGGTTTTTAGCAAAGGCCAGTGTGTGTATGTGAACAGCATAGGTCAAAAATGAAAAATCGTAGAAGGTTCAAACTTGATATTCCGTTTAGGTATCACCATGAGATCCATAGTAGGTCATCTGTCAAAATTCCTCAACCGAAAGTACCCATTTACATCTTTTTTTTTTTTTTTTTTTGGGATTTTCTCAAAAATGCCTCCGATGATTTTCTGGAAACATTATATATTAACTGCACATACAAAGAGCTAAAACTTTTATTTGAAACATTTCTCCGGGAAAAATCTTTTAAGGGCATTTTTAGGGAGGGGTGGGGTTAGGTTTTCTTTTGAAGTGCTATTTCAGTTTACTATACAATTCTATCATCTAAATAATATTAATTAGAATTAAATATGTGATTGAAATTCCGAGTTTGACAAAAATTGGATGACTGGAAGTACGTTTACTTTACCACTTTAGTAAATGATTTGTTCACTTTTTCGCGATTTTCTCATTAAAGGCTCCGACGATTTTCTTGAAACAGCCTATATAAACTACACATAAAAGATTTCCAATTTTCATTTAAAACATTTCTTTGGGAAAAATTCATTTAAGGGCACTTTTAGAGGATGGGTGGGGTTATGTTTTTCTCTAAAGTGCTGTCATAGTTGATTATACAATTCCATCATCCAAACAAAATTAATTAGAAACAAATTGATGGCTAAAATTCCAAGTTAAAAAAAAAATTAGTAAACCGGATGTGCGCTTTTACTGAACAGTTTTTTTTTAATTTTCGACGAATTCCATTAAATATAAAATTTATCAATTATAATTTTGATAACTGGAGTATGAGAAAGTTGTGTGAGTGTTTCAAACCAGATTTTGTTTCTTTTGTTCATTTTAAGAAAAGTCTAAACTATTGATTGATTGACTTTCATGTTTCGCCTTCAATTAAAACGAAACTTCTTCCACGTGGTTACCAATTATATTTCTCTCAAATTTTTAAGGATGTTATCAACAAAAAAAGGAAATAAGAATATCATTTCATTCAATACAGATTTCCTGGTTATATTATATATATTTTCTTCGAATCAACAAATCTTTTTTTTTCCATTTTAATGAGCTTTAAAGCACAAATCCCTTTTACATAATTTTATTCCCGTTTGTAAAATTTCATCGTAAGTCATTTCTTTTATTTTTTGCCAATACTTTGGAAAACAAATGAAAAAAATAATTGAAAAGTACTAAAGAAAATATTTGCATTACTATATATATTATATGATTGTATTATAGAAAAAAAAATAAATAAATAAATAAATTGGAGAAAGTTTGTTAATCAGTTATTGTTTTAATACCAAAGTATAAATATTTATCTTATTTTATTTCTTTTTTTGTTTAAGTACCGCCAAAGATTCTACAAATCACTGCTGGTGGACTGGTAGAAGTAAAGAAAGGATCTAGGGTGACGTTAGAATGTAAAGCGTCTGGTAATCCAGCGCCGACCATCACCTGGACTAGAAAGGTAATTTATTTACTTGAATCGTATTAATTTTAATTTATTTTATTTGTTTTTTGTTTAATGTTAAAGACCATTGTTAATATGCCTAATATTATATAAATATTTAAAACGTCAACTTCTCACATGAATATTTTTTAAAGCTTTTTTTTAAAGAAGTGCTGAGAAGCACGTTTCATTTTATCTCAAAATGATATTCACTGTTTAATAGAAGCGGAGGAAATCAATACTTATTATAACGAAACTTGACTGTGTACCATATAACTTAGAGAATATATTATATTCTGATCCATTATAATGATGTATACTTTTTCAATATTATTTTGTGTAAACCTACGGCATGTATCATGTAAACATTAATGATAACAGGGTTATGTAATAATATTATTACTTTTCATTCAATAATGATAATAAGGTTATATTATTATCTGTTAGTTAAATTAAATTAATTACATAAATATATCTGGTATTTTATTCGTCGTAGCATGCATATTTAATTTGTTCCTGACCGGTTTCGGATTTTCATCCATCGTCAGAATAAATCTATCAATTTCTGATTTTCACGTCAAACGAAAAAAATGTTTTCGTTTCACTCAACACTTGTGGTATGTGTAATGTGATTGGTGATGTTTGATGTGTGCATAGGTAGCTTGTGGCGTAGCGTTTTAGCGAAAAGGGCTTGTGTTTGTTTGAGATAAAGCACCACTGATTATAAAATAAATATATTTTCTGACTGAATTTAAATAGCTTTATAATATCACAGCGATTAAGTATAAATCAATTAATTAATCTAGATTGAATGCTAAACTCTTATGTTTTAACTTATAACTGGCACTGATTTGAAGAGGGCGATTCCTGAAGCGTCCTGTTTGAAGGCTGAGTTTGGACTGTCTACACTTTTCTCTTTTAAAGTTAATATTGGACTCTATTCTTTGGAATTGCTCTCTCTCTCTAGAGGGGGAAATTAGCTTGTACAAAGGTTTGCCCTAACGGGATTTGTGCCTTTGTTTAATGATCCAAATTTACAGTACCTGACACTAAAGTACAATCTTTTTGAAGATAATTTCACAGTCTAATATATTATAAAATATTAACAAAAATACAATTTTGGATACTATAAAATATTCAGAAACTTTAAACTATTATTTTTCGATTTTGTTCTTCCACTACATATGTTTGAGTGTATCAGAAAAATTACGTTCAAGTGAACTCTTTACAGGAAATATCTTAGGATATGGATAGTGAGATTCGGTCTTTTTTAAAAAATAAAAAAAAAAACTTAAATTTTTGCCAACGTTTCAACTAATATATTGTCTTTATCAAGGCATAAAAATAAGAAATGTTAAAAAAATCTTCAAAACATGACATTAACTTATTTTTCTTAAAATATAAGTTAAAGTTGTCATGTTTTGCAGATTTTTTTTTTTTGACAATTCTTATTTTTATGCCTTGTTCAAGACAATATATTTGTCGAAATGTTGGCAAAAATTTAAGTTCTTTTTTTTTATTTTAAAAAAATTACCAAATCTCACTATCCTTATCCATCTTTACACGAACTTGGTAAACTTTTCTCAGGCAGTGGATGAAAATCCGAAAACGATCAGGAATATAAGAAATATGCATGTGTGATGGATGCAAAAAATTATATCTATTTTAATTGAAGAAAATTAATTATAAGAAAAATGCAAGCTCGTTGGAAAAAAGGGTAACCCAGGTAGAAGAGTACAGTTACAGGAAGAGTTCATGAAGCTTTTTTTTTTTGGGGGGGGGCCTTCTATTCGTGCAGATTAGCCATTCATGAACCTTGTTAGCATTGTCTACCCATTCTTCTCACAGGGGAAGATTTGAACGAACAATTAGTCGGCATTTTGTTTTCAAACAAGAACAGTCTGAAACAGACATTCTGCCAGAACACTTGCTTCAGGAATCTCTCTCTTAAATTCAGTGCCAGTGAAAGAGATTAGCATTTATTCTAGATTTATTAAGATATAGTTGTGAATGCTGTAAAGCATTTAAATTCACTTAGAGAATAATATATTTATTTCAAAACAGTGGTGATCTTTTACTTATTTCTAATACTTCTCTCTCTTAAACATATATACTTACAAGCCCCTTTAGGAAACCGCTCGTGCTACGCAAGCTACTACCACTATAAACACATCGCACCAATAACATTACACATTCTACTACAGACAAAATAGCAGATGTTATGCAGCATTGCAGACCTATCCACATATTCAATATAAATATAAATATTGTAATCCTTGATTCCCAACTTTTTTTTACACTTTCTGCTCGTTTATCTTAAAGTACGGATTAGAGAGCTGTGATGTTGTTAAATGTAGACATCATAAAAAAAAATCACTAACAGAATTTTCTAATGTAGGCCTTATGCTTTCAACTTGACATTAACATTCCAAAACTTTGTAAAGACTCCGGAATAACGGCCCATTGATAGCTCAAGTCATTTGACCTCATAAGAAAATAGGTAAATTGGTTAACATTGCTATCTATTAGTTACTGAGAACTGCCTTTCTGGGATTGAGATAAACCGGAACCATTCGTAACAATTAAGAATGTAATATTAATGAAGAACAAATTCCTTAATAATTTCTATTCCTTTCTTCTTCTTTTTTTCTGAAACTTTCTTCCGAGAAAATGGATTTTATGAAAGTTCTTTGGAAATGTGAGATGGTCACGCTTCATCCAAAGAGGTTATTTTATATTCCGGTTGAGGAATTTTGACAGATAACGTAGTGTCAGATCCCATGGTGATACCTAAACGGAATATCAGTTTCAACTTTCTACGGTTTTCATTTTTGAGCATTGTGTTCACATACCATACCTTATCACATTCACACACACCACACACAACCACACAGACCATTGCTAAAAACCACTTTTTTGGACTCAGGGGACCTCAAAACGTATATTTCCGGTGATAACTCGATATCAAAAATTTGACACGATTACAACACTTCCTCTTAGTAGGAGTAAGAGAAAGTAAAAAAAAAAAAAAATAGCTTTACTCACAATTGGATAACTTAGACTAATCTTATTAAATTTAAAATTTTCCACTTTATGTAGAAATGGTACAAAGCAATTTATTTAATTTTTTCCCCCCATTTCTCTTATTTATTTTATTCTAAGTACTATTTTAAATAGGATGAAATAATTGTGTTTTTTTTTTTAGTAGTGAATAGTCCTATATCCCTCATTATAATGTTCTGCTATCTCTTCTTCTTCCAGATCTTCTTCTTCTTGGAGCTAGTACCAAGTACTTGCCAATGGCACAAAGCCAAATTAATGAATACTCGTTGACCCAGAAAATAATAAATTACAATCGGCAGGGGGGCCTAATGTAGGAATAGAAAGGAATTGTGAGGGGTATTTGGAGTTTTGTACACGATTGGGAAATTCATTGCTGAAAAACTGGTTAGGATATTTATTGAAGGGAATAAAGCTTGTCCACTTGGATATATATTTTACTGGGCGAAATAAAAAAAAAATAAATAAATAAAATAAAAGAAAGAAAGGAAAAAAAAATCAAAGTGAAATTTACTTAGTATTCATGAATTGTTAAATGGGTCAGAATGTGTCGAGATTTATAAAACTACAGTTTTCTTCCTAATTTTTTTTTTCGGATTATTTTTTTTTTTGTTTTCCCCTCCCACATAACATTATTTATTATTCTTCATTTATCATAAATATATCTCTCTCGCTTGTTCCACAAAAAATTGTCAAGAAAATTAAAGAGCGTTTCTTTTTATTTTTCTAACATATTTTTACTTTCTCTTATTCATTCCTTAGTAAGAGTAAGTATTGTTATCGAGTCGAATTTTCACCGGAAATATCCATTTTGAGGTTTCCTGAGTCCAAAAAAATGGTTTGTCTATGTGTATGTGAACAGCATAACTCAAAAACGAAAAACCGCAGAAAAATGAAACTTGATATTCTGTTTAGGTATCACCATGGCATTTGACAGTGGGCCACCTATCAAAATTCCTCAACCGGAAGTACCACTTTACTTGGTTTTTTTTTTACATTTATGCATTTTTCTCAACAATGGCTCCGACGATTTTCTTTAAACTTGCCATATAAGGCTAGACATACAATGAACTACAACTTTTATTTGAAATGTTGTAAATTAATTAAAGAGCAGGGTGGAATTAGGTTCATAAAAGGGGTTGGAGTTAGGTTATCATCTAAAATGATATTACAGTTTATCGAACAATTCTGTTACTTAAATAATTTGTTCATTAGAATTGAATATGTTGTTGAAATTCCGAGTTTTAAAACATCGGATAACCGGAAGTTTGCTTTTACATTACTACTTTACTAAATGATTTTTTTCCACTTTTCGCGATTTTCTCAAAAATGTCTCCGACGAATTCCTTGAAGCTTCCTATATAAACTAAACATAAAAAGATCTACAATTTTCACTCAAAATATTTCTCTAGGAAAATTCAATTAAGGAAACTTTGGGAGAAGGGTTGGGGTTATGTTTTTCTCTAAAGTGCTATCATAGTTGATTATACAATTCTATCATCCAAACAAAATTAATTAGAAACAAATAGATTGCCAAATATTCCGTGGTTCTAGAAAATTAGTAAACCGGAAGTACGCTTTTACTGAACAGTTTTATCAGTTTTCAACGAAGTTCATTATATTTGGTACACAAACTATAAAATTGGTCAATTATAATTTTGAGAACTGGAGTAAGAGAAAGTTTGTGAGTGTTTCACACCAGATTTTTTTTGGTCTATTGAATCTGCTTTAAATTTCTGGTAAGAAATCTCAAGAATCGGAGGATTTAGAAATCCATAATTATTAAATTTTTCAAGGTATCGAGAAAATTATACTAAATAAATTATAATGTCTTGTGTAACAAATTCTTTGAACTGATTTATTGTTTTTTTACTACCAGATTTTGAACATTACGTACCACTGTATAGACAGACAATCTTATTCTTTTCGAACCAATTTCCTGAACTCCATTTTTAACATTTTGAACCAATTTGATCAACTATTGATCCTTCTTTGTACCGATTTATTATCTTCTTTTACTTCATTTTGAAAATTAAGACCCATTTTTTTTAGACAAACTTATCCTTTCACAGCAGAATCAATGATGTTTCAGGGTGGTTCAAAATAATGTAATAATAGACAATAAATCGGTTCAAAGAACGGTCAACAGGATTTCAATTGTGTTCAAAATGTTAAAAATGGAGAGACAAATTGGTTCAGAAAAACAAAGAAATGGAAAAAGGTTTAATTTAATTGTAAAAACGTTTAATTTAAATATAAAAAGGTTTAATTTGATTGGAAAAAGGTTCCTGTGGAATAACAAAACAATAAAATTGATTACCTTATTATCGGGATTAGTTGCCCTTCTTTAGGCAGGCAGGTTGACTAACATGAATCATTGCTACGCTCGGCTAAAAGCAGGCTTAATATTTCTCTAGCTTTCAAATAGGTGGAGTGATATATTGAACAGTTGCAAAAAGGCTCAACTTGCACCTTCAAAGTGCAGTTTGCTAATAAAGTTAAAGAATACGAAGCTTATCCTTTATATAGAGAGCTCAAGTTTGATCTTGGGAATAATCCATTACTTAAAGTGTTATCTGCCTTTGGAACACACGCGTTAGCTAATGAAGACTCGTGGGGGTAAATTGAAGTTAGGGAGCTTTTTCCGTACCAAAGCCAAATGTGAACCCAGTTAACTATGAAATGATATTGTAGCTGACCGAATATATCACTTCATAGGGAATTGTAAGTGACTCTCTGGAATTAGGCAAAGATATCTGGGCCAGCTGCAGCTCTCTGCACAGAAAGCACTGGCCTATTTGAATGGTCCGTAACTGGGTCTCCATTGTTAATTATATTAAAGCAGCATATATTCATGTTCCAAATTATTAATGGTTAATAATCTTTTGATTTAATTGATGATGTATAGTTAATTGGTGAATAATTTTTCGACTCTACCGACGGTCTGTGAGCATGATTGGCGTCTTTGGAAGTTCAATTATTTCTTCTTTTTTTTCATTATTTGTTTTGTATATTATTTATAATACAGACTATTAATAATAATAATAAAATTTCTCTAGCTCTGTGATCTATTGCCTTATAAATTTGGAATGACTCTAATCCATTCATATTTCATGCTATGTAATAATTGTTTTATGCATATATTATTTAAAATAGTTTTGTTTTAGATGTGGTTAGTAGATTAGTAGAGTTTTATTAAGGGCAGGTAGTTGAAACTATAGGATCAATGAATAACAATTAATGAACGTGGTAATGTAAACATAGACGCATCTGGCCAAAACAGCACATCAATAACTGAAACTAAACACTTTGAAAATATTTGCTTTTATTAATATGAATATGTAATGAATAATTATATGAATATGTAATTCATCTATATTAATTAAACAATTTCGCAAATTCTTTTAATATATCCGAGATCTGTAGAATCTTTTAAAAACTAAATTTGTTTCCGAAAAAAAATTAATTAAATTTCTGTCTGATTAATTTGGATGATCGCGTAAAAAATTCATTTTGAATTTTCTCCTTTTGGATAGATATACTATCAAGGTGGATAATAAAATATATGTTAGAATTACGCTTCTTCTCTGATCATCTAAAAAGATAACCTGTTTTCATTTGAGACAGGAATGTATATAGAAAAGCCAGGTATTCTGGGTACAGATTAAATTCCTTAAGGCTAAAGAGAAATTAAATTGAGTTGAATGTACACAGTACTGTAGAGAATCTCTTTTCATGCCATGCCAACACTTTCCATAATTCCTTTTCCTAAAAATTTCTTTTTTTCATTTTTATGTTATATCATTATAAACTTTAAAAAGTGTTCTTCTTTTTTGTTTTTTGAGAAATAAAGGTTTTAATTGAATAATAAAATAAAAACTTATTATAAATAAATATAACTTATATTAAAAGTCTTAAAAACGATGTGCGCATATAAAGATATGAAGCTGCTATAGTAAACAAATATGCTGCTGAAATGTAATTGGTGTGTTGTTGTAGTGTAGTTGTGGCTTGTAGTGGCTTGAGCAGTTTTGTAAAGGGGCTTGTAGGTATATATCTTTATGAATGAAGTATTAGAAATAATCAAGAGATCACACTGTTTTTAAAATAGATATATTCTCTAAGTGAAATTACGTCTACTTTAAAATATCAAAAATATGCTTATAAGTATACCGGAAATTAATTGGGCTAACGTCTTATGTTATAACTAAACTGCACAGTTCTGAGTGTTCTGCTTCGGGTCTACAACAAACTCCGAGGAAGGAATGTCTTCTAATGTTCGTCAATCCACCCCCCGAATTTGCTGGTACAAGAAAACCAAATTAAAATTCCCTCGGATTATCATGATATCTTTAGTAATTTGGGAGGGAAGAAACCGGATATTTACTCGCTACCAACATTTAAAAACTGGAAAATTTGAGAAAAAAAATAGAATGTCACAAATTTTTGTTGCAATACAAGTTGCATGTAAGATGAGTGGAAATCGGGAAATTCAAAAACACCTAATAATTATTTCTATTCGATAAATTTATTATCTTCTTCAAGACCGACAAAATATTGTTTTTGTTACATCTTTGAAACATTAATATGAATTCATGAAATTCATAGCTAGTGTTGTTATTTTTCACATAAATGTTAACGTTTTACACTGAGAAGGATCATGTAAAGGGAGGGTTTAGTGTTTTTTTACCTATTCCTTCTACAACCAGAAATATAATGGATATAGAGAGATAATGGATTGCTCCATTAGCTTTCAATGTTAAACGATCTCATTGCAATATGCGCAAAACGTCGATTTCTAAAAAACCACTGACACGTTCTCAACCCGGAAAGTGTTTTTCATCAAAATGGCCGCAGAAACCTAAATTACCTATTATTATTGTTATTTTTTTATTAATTAATTAAGAAAATGTCTTTGAAATTGAACTCTTTATATGAATTTTATATTACCTTTATCACTATTATGATATGAAAGCGTGTTGATTTAATTAAAACATAGATTTCGTGAAATGAGTCTTTATAATTCGTACAAAACTGGGCAAAATATTAGCAATCTCTTGCTAAATAAATCAGTCGCCATTTTAATTTTTCTTACTCGCTTTCTGACTCATACTCACTCTCTCTCACTCTTGTATAAGCTAAATTTCCCAGGTTGAAAAGGTCGGGGGGGGGAATGTTAGAAGAGAAAGGTGTTTTGGGGGTGAAAGTGATTTGAAAAATTACGCCATCTTTCTCTTTGGATGGTACGGGTGTTGGTTCTATTTAAAACGAAGTTCTTTCCTGACTTCTCTCCTTTACTAACCTTCACCGCTCCAGTTTAATGGCTTGCTAAAATTACAACATTTCTCAACTTGATGGTGAAGGGAAAGTAACGCTTGTGGTTGTATTGCAATCTACCAAAATAAGAGCAGAAGGAGTGGGTATGAGTATTGCACAGTAGCATTAACGGTGAGTTGTTTATAGACAAGATGTAGAACGGCGTGAGTATCCAAAAGAACGGTCCAAAAAATTGTTACTCAGCCGCGGCAACTATAATCACTTTTCATAAAAAACGTCAGTTCTGACAGCATTCTTCCCGATCATGTGTTGGGATAAAAAAATAAGACCAAACATGAGCGTACTTAAGGAGAACAAGGTGAGAGTCACTGTCCCCCTAAGTTTAGAAATAACGATGTTTTTGGTGTTCGTTACGACCGTTGTATTCAATGTTGAAAATGGAGTTTGAGGTTCGGTCAAACAAAAGAACTCTTTTTTAAATTTCTACCGACGTTTCGGCAAATTTATTGCCTTCTTCAGGGTCTGTACAAAGGTTGAAATACATATCAAAAATAGGACCAACAGAAAATATGAACTTAAACTAAATATTTCCAGAATAAAAATTTAAACTAAACAATATAAAATAAACTAAGTGATATATATAGAGTACAATTAAATTTATTTTAAATTATTATAGACAGATCAATATTAAACTAAATCGCAACTATTAATTAATACTAATAAAAAGATAAACATAAAATAAAAAAATAAACAAAATATATATATATATATATATGTGTGGCATATATGAGTACAGTATGAAAATAACTTAGGAAATGTACTTACAAAAATTTTTAGTCAGAATTCCAGTAGTAATTAATAATCTAGTATAACCTGTGACATACCATCACCAAGTGTTACGGACATTGGATGGGTCAAGGTTTATAAAGGGCTAGGAGAGGGGATGGGAAAACCGTGTCTTAGTCTGTATGTTGTTTTGGAAATTCCAGGAGATTGTTATAGCTGAGGGATAGTTTTTGGTGTCTGTTCTAAAATTAATAGAAAATATATCTATTAATAGATAAATTAATAGATATCTCTTAGATCAATTTTTTATTAATTTTAGAACAGACACCAAAAACCTATCCCTCAGTTATAACAATCTCCTGGAATTTCCAAAACAACATACAGACTATTTTTTATATGTATTTCAACCTTTGTACAGACCCTGAAGAAGGCAATAAATTGGCCGAAACGTCGGTAGAAATTTAAAAAAGAGTTCTTTTGTTTGACCGAACCTCAAAATCCATTTTCAACATTTAGAAATAACATTACAAATATTTAAATATTAAACAAAAATTAAAAATAATCAGTTGATCGGAAATTCCAGGAGATATCATTAGATGAAATGGAAATTTTTATTTTTATTGAAGTCACTTAGTTCATCCAAATTAATAATTACAAAAATAATAAAGCGATATTTCTCTAATCATTTTTTTAATAATAAGTAACAGATATTAGAAGTATTAGACAAGTATATGAGTTAAATTTCCTAACCTGTCTAATACTTATGTAGTTACATTTATCAGCAAACACTGTGGTGATTGATTTTTACTTTTGAAAACATTTAAGTTTTTCCTGCTTACTTGATGTCCATATTTAACAATATAAAATAAACGCTCTAGAGATATTTTATAATCAATTAAGTGAACCCCTCAAAAAAGTTCATTCAGCTTGTATGTTGCTCTTGATTGCCGATCCATAAATCGCCATAAGTAAAAAAAAAAAAATTGTTATAGACGGTGAGGGGTAAAAGTTTCAACTTTCTTCAATGTAGTGGGTTCAGATGTCTTGGAGAGGTGTTGTGATGCGATGAATAGTTGGGAGTTAATTAGAGACTTTTAGAGAGTTGTTATTCGGAATATGAATTATTAATTTACGAAAATAGATATATATTTTAACAATAATTTAACGTTTGAAAAGATATAACTACAATTAAGTTAAAATGATTTAAAATGTAACTAGAATGCACCACTATAATGATTGATAAATAAATATATGTTTAAATACTTAGATAGAGACCGCTCCGATGTATAACTATGTCACTCCTAGAATCTTGATGATACGCTGATAAAATACTGAAAATTATCCTCTCTCTTCTTGTGGAGAGACGTTATATTGCCATCACTCACACATTGACAAGTGTGTAATTACGGGTCACACTAAAACATCTCTTGCCGTGTGTCGACCCTAGGTCTTGAATAGGTCGGTGAATAGGTGTGGCAACAGGTGATGGTAGTTATCAAAAGACTGTAGCCAGGTGGTCTTTTGAGTGTTTGTTTATTGGCGGTTATCAAAAGACTGTAGCCAGGTGGCCTTTTGAGTGATTAGTTGACCTTTGTATATTTGGCCAGGCGGCTTCTGTATACTGACCGTATAATGACTTTTTTGAAAGCAGTGTGTCTTTGGCGGTTTCTGTCCTTGGCGGTCCCTTTGACCGTGCACTGACCGCGACTCTTGACCTGAATAATAGCGACTGGCTGGCACCACTAATTATAATTTTTATAATTAAAAATTATATATTTTCCTTATTGTTATCACTCCTTCTTGTTATCACATTACAGTAATAAATATTTTGTAAAAATATTTCGATCTTCAGTACATTATTGTAAATTGGTATCCTAGCAAACTCTGCTTGATTCATGTTTTAAAAGAAAGTCACATGGAAGGTTTCATTAAATATAGTCATACGGTGGGGAAACCATCTAGAAATATTCGAAGTGTCCCATAAATGAATTATTTTTTCCCCAAATTTTTCGTAATTTTCTCAGAAAAATTCTCCTACCATTCTCTATAAACTTCTTATACTATCTAAACATGTAAATACCAATAACTATTATTTGAAAAGTATAGTCAGAAAAATTGATTATTCGGGAGTTCTGGGCGGTACAGTAGCGTATGTATTCCTCTAAAGAACCAATTCAGTACAATATACAGTTTTACCACCTAATTAATATAAATTAGAAACGTTGGTAGAATTCCAAATTTGAAGGAAATTGGTTCACCGGAAGTGTGACTTTACAGAAGAGGTTTTGCATTTTTTTTTGTTTCTCGAAAATGGCGAAAGCGATTTTATTACTCGACTCCAGCGATTCGAGCTACACTCCAGCTGCACAGGCTAGCCACTCAGGCAAACTTTTCTGCTACAGCGGTGTCACTCAGTCACAATTTTGATCCAGCGCTGCAAAAAAGACAACGCTTAGTGCCGCGGCAGTATTTCCCACTCGATCTCCGACTAGCAAGAATCGATTTGGTAAATTAAGCAGATAAGGCAACTTCTGAAGCATGGAAACTTAGAACAGAGGCCTGGAGACGATGACTCTCAGATACCCTCTAGAAACCTGGCTTCACATGTTTTCTGACGGATCAGCAGATTCTGAGCAAGGGATTAGACGTGTAGGTGCAGGAGTTTTCTGTCAGCACTACGAGAGTCATGCGGCAATGGGTCGTGGTTGCACTAACTTTGATGGAGAGATACATGCGATCCATATGGCGCTCTTCTATTTTGAGCTCTTCCGGGGAGCACCGTAAATACTGGTAGATTCACAAGCTGCCATCATTGTGGTGACTAGTTCCAGCGAGTGTGAATCGGAAGGTGTTCGTGACTGCCGACTACGAATCACCAGGCTCCTTCAATCGGGGCATGAGTTGGTCTTTCAGTGGGTGCCAAGCTACTGTGGAGTGAGTGGAAACGAGAGGGCTGATGATTTGGCAAGGAAAGGTTTATTGCTCCCTCAACCTGACTTTAATGTTCCTCTTGAAACAGCTAAGTGCCATCTTATACGCACTACATTTAGTCACCAGTCAATACGGGCAAAATCAGAAGCCGTCCAGGGCAAAAGGTACGGGGCCCTTGCGACGCCCAAAGGTCCAATCCAGCCGGATCTGCCCAGAGGAGTCGGGGTGGCTAACTTTCGAATGTTGACTGGTCACGACTACCTGTAGAGGCATTTGCATCGTTTGGGGCTTGTGGACAGCCCCATATGCCCTTTATGTAACAATCCCGACTCGGAGGTGACAAGCGAGCATCTGTTGGAGTGTCCTTCACATAAAGATGCTCGCGATGAATACAATTCAAAATCCTGTGACCTGGTGCAGCGGATGGCTGCCCTTTATTGGACTGCCTCGCCAGCGAATGGATTGATGCCAACACAAATCGGCGTTGCAAAAACAAAAAATATATAAATTTGGTATGCTAATTGCAGAGATATATATTTGTACGTACCACTTTTATTTGAAAAATTTAAAGAAAAAAAACAATTGTGAAAGTTGTCTGGAATTGTGGCATTAAATTCAATTGTTGTAAAAATGCTATTGGTTGGATACAGTTGGCACTATATTTATGTAACGGCAAATTATGTAGAATTTGAGGTTAACAAAAATCTATCCTTTATATAATATAATTGTACTAACAGGAGTTAAGAGAAAGTCGTGCAGGTGTTCCACATCATAATTTTTTATATAAATATTTAATAATTATGCTTGTACAAAGGGTTGGATGAAGGAGAGATAATGGTTTGGCTTGAACGAACAAATAGATATGGCTGAACACTGTATAATGTTAAGAGTGACACTGACTGCCTGGACTTTACATTAAAATGGTAGAGTATGGTAGAGTGGTAGCGGGTAAGGTAAATGAGACGTTATAATGGAGTTGATGAGGAGAGAAATTGGGTTTGATTAATTAGACGGGATATGAAGACACTGTTATAATATCGCTATACGTCTACACAAACTGCACTGGACTTGTAATGAATTTATAGAATAAAGGGTGGGAGTAGAGATATGACATGATGCGATGTGTATGGTTGAATCTGATAGATACATGGATATCCCGATCTGTTACTGGCTTATATAAAAGTTCCCCACTCTAGCCTGCCGAAGTGAGAGAGTACCAGAGAGAGTTTGTTTTCTCTCGGTCGGGCTTGTCTCTCTCTCTCTCTCTTGCCGTTACACACGTTGTGACTGGCGAGTGAACTCTGTTCTATATCTATCTTCCGACGCTGGATTTATGCAGTTTCTCCCAATCTAGTCTGAGAGAGTGGTCCTGTCAATTGTCTCTCTTTCTGTCCTATGGATCCTCTCTTTGGATCTTATTACACGTTTTATTTTTTGATTTGAAGCAGGAAAAAGACGTCTTTCATTTTTTAACGATCCTGATTTTACGAAAAATTTGGAATTTGATTATTTCATTGTTTCTGCCTTAATGGGGAAGATTTGCCGAATTAATTAACTGTATCAATCAAGCTAAGGGTTTTTGAATTAGATTTACGTAATATGATCTATTTCAAGAATTTAATTTCTAACAATTATATTGTATTGCTGTTGATAATCATGTATTTATTATTATATTCTTTGTTATGTTTATTTTGCTGTTTACTATTATTTAATATATAGATACTATGTATTCTATTAAATTTCCATTGATCAATGAAATAAATTATAATCTTTGCAATTCTATTTACAAGCTGCTATCTACTGTTATATATCTGCTTTAATATACATATATTAATTGTTGTATACATATGTTATTGTATGGTTTGCTATATCTCTCTCAAATACTATGAAATTTAATTTTCCTTTATTTAAAATCATTTACATAATTTAGTACGACTTAGTGATTTTTTTTTTGTTATTGATGTTGTTGTTTCATACTTTTAAAATTATTATAAGTTAATTTTTTGTTTTTTTTTTGACAACTTTTCAAACGGTCTATTGATCTTGAATATTATGTAGTTCTTTAATTATATATTTATAGATAATTGTGCATATTACTCTGAAATAATGGATATAATTATTAATTATTATTATTAATATAATATTATTAAATACTGTAATAATATTATTATTAAAATAATATTTATATTATATATTATTGTTTTAAAATATACTGGTAAAGTTAATTTCCTGATACTTTAAATTATTTCTTTCAATTGGGGATTTCAGTTTAAGTTTCTATGTTTTGCCAGGCTTTACAAAAAGCTGTATGAATGATTATTTGACAAAATATTATCTGTTTGAAAATGAAATATATATGGACAATTATCTATTTAATATAAACGAAGAACTCATTTACTTTTTTTCTTGATAAACGACATTGTTGGACCAATTAGAATTTTTAAGGAATCCAGAAGATCTGGGAGTTTCATGCTGCCTTATGTAGGTTAAGATGTCCGGGACTTGGAGGCATTACAAGGAGACCATTGGATTAGCAAAAGAAAAGGACTAGAGGCCCCTCTTTGATCTTGATATCCTGCGGCATTTCTTACAAAATGTTCAGAGTGGTAATTAAAAAAAAAAGACCTGTCTAGGAAGTAGATATAAAAAACATTTCTAGACCTGGGGCTATTGAAGATAACCTAACCATATAGGGATGAAAGGAATAACAATTTAACCTCCATCCATATAACACAGTTAATAACCCTCCTTCCTATAGACTTGTTTACTTACTCAACAAACGCCATTTCATAAATTTACTTTTAACTTTCTCTTACTGTTACTACAGGAATTATTACAATCCAATATTAATATCGAGTTTTCACCGGAAATATAAATTTTGAGGTCCCCTAAATCCGAAAAAGTGGTATTTAGAACATAGTCTATGTATATAATATAAACTTTGAACTTTCTTTCAGAAAGTATAAACTTGATATTTCGTTAAGTTCCATAAAAGGACTTAAAGAAAAGTTCTGAACAAACACAGTCAATCAGGAGTAACACTTTACGGAATGGAATTTTTAGTTATTTTGCAATTTTCTTGATTCCTACATAACAGCGGTAACTTTTATTTAAAACAATTCTCCAGAAATATTCATTTAAAGGCTATTTTGGGAGGGAAGCAGGGGTTCTGGTTTCTTCTAAAATGCTATTTTAGTTTACAATACGATTCTATTATCCACATAATATTATTCAGATTAAAATATGTTACAACATATCCTAGTTTGAAGAAAATCGGTTGATCATAAGTGCGATATTACTGAACAGTCTGTTTACTGTCAGTTTTCTGCGATTTCTCCTAAAAAAAAAATCGACAGATTTCATAAGTAGATTATAAAATTGAAACAGTCAAGATTATTGTTATATACTAACTGTAAATGTAGAGTCATTATCACTATTGTATGAAATTATTTCCGATAAAATTTATTTTATTGGTGGAGGGGGAGGTTATGCTTTCCACCAAAAAAATCGTTTTATAAAATGGTATTCAAATCGTCAGGTCTTAAAATCACAATGAGTTGTTTACCCGAATGGTACCCGAAGAAAATTTGTTTTCTTTAAAAACTCCTCTGGCCATTGCCGTACAACATCTCATTGTTTTATAAAGTTTTAGAGACTCCCCCATTCAAGTAAATTAAGTATAGTCGACTAAACATCAAATAAGAATTATATATTTGAAGAGAAATAGTCAATTTTAACTGGCTTAGTTGCTATGAGAGAAAGCCATGTGTTACATTATGCAACAAGATTTTTTATTTTTATTTTTTAATTGAATTTCAATTTTAGCGTAATGTTTATAAATCATACTATGTATATAAATAAAATCATCTCATTCTTTTTCAAGTTTACAAATAGTGTACCGAAATAGTTGATGCTAGGCCACTATATTGCAGTGAATCGAAAAAGCTGTTTTGAAAAACCTGGGAATGCCTCACTCGTTTCAAGATCTAAAAGTTCTCCTGCGGAATCGTTAAACCTAGTTAGTCAGTCACACATTTTAACTATTTCTGCAACCACCTGTGTGTAATTATGTGTTTCTTGGGATGCCAGTTTAATTGTTATTCGCATTGTTTTACCTGTGGGTTAGGCCCCTACAGTTTGAGGTTTAATTTGTTTTGGTTTGTAAAAAGGATTTCTTGTGTATTTTTCATTAATAAACTACCATTAATCAACTATTTTATTTTAGATCAGTACCTTGTTAATAATTAGTCTTAAGAAAATAGGAAATCAATGTTTTGTACAAATCACTGATCGGTCAACAAAAAGAACGTTAATGAATAGCAACTTCATGTAACAGATATATTTGTAGAATTAAGATATTAAGTCTCAACCCACGAACTCAAGCGTTTTTAATATTTTTCCCAATATGATATTATTTAACTCTATACACTGTTCTCCAAAATAAATAGAACAAAACTCAAAGATGGTTTTGACAAAAAGTCCGCTATATTTGCATTTTATATATTTCAGAATTATAAAATAAGAATAAAACTTAATCTTCTAAGATTTATTTGCTTTAAAAATAATTATAGTCTATCCGGAAGTTGGTATTTTGATAGAATTGGTTTCTGAAATAAGTGGAAACCCAGAGAAAATAAAGGAAAAGAAAGCCAAATTACTAAACTCTCTTTAAGAAATAAAATAAAGAATTAAACAAAGCAAAAAAAAGAAAAGAAAATAAGAAATAAATCAAGTGATATAGAGATGCTATAGAATTAATTTATGAAGGGTCACAATATTAGGGTGAGGTAAAAACTATGTCAATACAGCAAGCTAAATAGATGAGTGGCTTAAAACAATGGATATAAGTTCAAATTTGCTGACGAAGGTATAGTGGAAATAGCAATTGGTTATACATAAATTTGGAAAAAATAGTTTAGTGAATTTTGACAATATTTTAAGTGAAATATTTTGGAAAAAAAATAGTGTATTTTAGTGAAAGGGAAAGAGTCAGGAAACTATTAAATTAAGGTCAGTGCTATTAAAGAGACAAAGGGACAAGAATCCGTTAGGGTAAGACAATGCCACTTGGCCAACTGTTTGGTAGGAGAAAAATCCCCCGCTAGAGCAGAGCATTCCTTAAGCAGTCTAAATTGTGCTTTCAAACGAGAACAGTCTGAATTAGACATTGAACCAGAAATTTGTATCAGAAATCGCTCCTTAAATTCAGTGCTAACATTTAAGTGTTAATATTTTGGATTCAAACAATCTTGCTACTAGTTATTCGTTTCCTTGCATTCATAAGTTAATTCAAGATTCAAAATTAATAATTATCTTGTAAATTTACTAATTTATTATATAGTTAAATTATTTATTTAAAAGTGGTTCTTATTTCTCTATTTTTAATACTTCTATATCTATCTCAAACATACAAACAAGCCCTTTGCAAAACCGCTCACGCCACAAACTACTAAACAAACAACACGTCATCACACCAACACATTTCAAAGGGAAAGTTTTTATAATAATTGGAATTTGTCTCTTTCTTCCGCACATCAATTATTGCTAAGCCAAAGACGAGGAAACAGGAACAAAAGGTGCTTCAAGGATTCAAGGCGGCAAGAAAATTCTTTCTTAAGGTCCATAGTCTTTCAACGGCGATATTACAAATTTAGATAAGTAGATATAAAATTATAACAGTCAAGATTAAGTTTTTATCAGTATAAAATTGTCGCCTTTGAAATTGATTAACATTATTATTCAGATTAATTTTCAGTTGATACTTTTCTTTCTAATTTCATATCCGACCTCATCTCTCTCAAAAAATATGGGATTTTCTCTTTAGCATATCCAGAAGAAGCTATTACATAAGTTCTGAATCTAAACTCTTATCTAAATAAGAAGATAGATAAAAATTAAATCATTAATTTGATAATTAAATCAAGGCTGAAATAGTCTGGGGAAAAATTAATTTTTTTTCTACTAAATATAAAAATAGAAATATGGCAGAAATTATTTAATCAAATATTACTGGAATTATCTTTTCTAAAAATAATAAAAAATATATTTGTATAAATATTATTAAAAGCAATAGATAAAAATTACATAACATTATATATCTGATAGAAAATAAGAAACTTTATGTAGTTCATAGCAGTTAGAAGAGGATAATGTATGTGAGAAAGATTTATTCATGGTGGTTTTAGTTTTTGCTAAGATCTCCTAGCTAAGCTATATCATATTCTGGGGGGCTATCTAAGCTGATAGCGCTAACTAGGACACTCCTACAATGTCAGTAACTTACCTCCGGCAATGCACAAGGAGTTATTGTTATTACTAGCAGTTTATCCGTACAAAATATGAGTGCTACACCAGCGATATATAAAATATAATGGTAGAAAAGACCCAATAATGTTTTTAGTAAATATAATATATATCATCGAAATGGATTTATTTCCGTTAAATAAACCAATTTCAGTTTAATATTACCATCTATACATCATTTTTGGAGGAATTGAGAATCATACAGAAAAAAAAAATTCGAATCACTTCGGAATCATAATGATTGTTTTTCTTTGATATACTTTTTTTCCCCAGCTTCAGAAGCCCTGTAGCTGAGGAGTTCAAGGCGTCGGTATAATTATTTTGCCAGTCTCCTAATGATTATAAGCATTTAACATTGTAATTCAAATATTAATTTAACATTTATCATTATAATTATATTATTATTATTTAATAATGTTGGAAGGTGGTTAGCCTCAGTGGGAGCCTACTGGACTCCCACGTGGAGGACCCATGCGCTGCCCTTAGATTTTTTTTCTTCCTAGGAGCCACTACATTTCACTCTCCGGTGATGGACAGTATTGTCTGTAACGTGAGAATATTGTCCTGAGGGCGGCAGTGCACTAAGGTTCCGGGCGCAAGTGGCTATAGATGTTGACGCGCCTTAAATAAAAAAAAAAAAAATATATATTTAATGTAAAGACAGAAGGAAACTAGCCTTTCAGAAGCAGGAGCAGGGATTGGACTGGGGTAGATCCATGGCCGTGCAGGGCACGACCACTGTCTTCCAGGCAGAGGTCATTGGCATCATTGAATGCTGCTGCCTTGTGGGGAAGTGGCAGGGACTAATTAAAGAGGTGCGGATATTTGCTGATAGTCAGGCCGCACTCAGGGCTTTGAGTAAGCCGTGTTGAAATTCGAAATTGGTGGACGAATGTAGGAGAATCCTTAAAACCTAGCACAGAGGGGCAAGGTGCAACTCTTCTGGGTTCCCAGACAAGCGGGATTAGAAGGCAATGCGAGGGCGGACGGGCTGGTTAGGGAACCAGACTATACTTTGGGGGACGAGAGTTTTAGAAAAACATTGGGAGGACATGCAAAGGTGCCTCCAGGCTAAAAGATGTATCAAAAGGACAAAGCAGGGGGTTTCAGACTACCTCCGGTCTCTTAATAGGATAGGACTGAGGATCTTAGTAGGTGTAGCGACTGGACACACATGGTTGGCTAGTCATTTATATAAAATAGGCAGGCTCTCTAGTCCCAAATGTCAGAACTGTGATGATGGAGTTAGGAAAACGGTGTATCACTATTTATGTCAGTGTCCCCGTTTTGCTGGCACTAGGTTTCGGATTTTTTGGGAGAGTCACTCTCACGGGAAAACCTGGGAGAGTTGGAGCTAAAGGATATTTTAGGCGCAATTCCCTATGGCGCAACAGCCCATAAAGGGCCATGGCTTGCCAGAATCCGATTTGAATAGGGGGACGTGTGATAAGCACGCCGCAGTTCCCACGCCATTTAGTTCCGGCCTTCGCTACCTAGGGCGCTTCTAACTGTAGCTTTCCACTTCTCATCACGATGCTAGGTCAACACCGACATTGCCCTCTCAGGAATCGACCCCTGAATTCTCGCACGAAAAGCGAATGTGCTAGCCGCTAGACCAACGCGTGAGGACACCGACAAACTACTGGAGGAGATTAATTAGCGGGATGAATTGGTAGGATAAAAGCCATATTGGCTTAGATCCCATGTCGATAGGCATCCATGATTTATTAATTAATAATTAATAATGTAAAGGCAATAGCTATTTAATGTTGATTAGTTGAAATAGATATCAAACATTTAAATTATTAATAAAAATGACTAAGATGAAAGAATATAATCATGTACTACAGCAAAACAAATTTATAATAAATTTAAATCTATTTTGTTGATAAATATCATGATCGGTTTATTGAAATCAGAGATTAACAAACTCTAGGCCGCTGACCATACTTCATCTTCCTGATTCACCTCCTTTATTAACACCGGTCTATTTGCCTCAAAAATTGGGCAGTCCTATATGGTGCCACGTTTGTGGCCATGCAGGCCATATTAAAAAAAAAATGAGTATACCTCTTTAATTAATTAGTGGTAATTTATTTATATATTTTTTTTCTGACGTCACCTTGAAAGGATCTTAAATTTCCTTAAAATAATTTTTTTATATGGGAAAAATATAAATTTATATTTGAAGAAATGAAAGAAACCTTGGAAAAGTAGGCAGCTAATAATAGCAATTAGAACAATACAACATTGCGCAGCCGCAACTCTCTATAAAAGGCGATGATCCAGCCGCACTCATTTTATCTCAATGTGGATCTCGCTCTTAGAGTAAGTAGCAAACCACTAATAAGCATCTATCACGCTGTTATCTCGAACCTTACAATTTCAATTTCTTCTGTTGTGTTATTTATTCGCTCCTAGACATACTTTCTTCGACTAGGTGAGTTTGTCTTCTTTTGAAAATAAACTATAATCTTTCAGCCAAGTACGGTGGTTTTCTTCTGCCTTATTTCCTCTGCCTACCGGTAACGGTTATCTCTATTTATCGGAATCCCTAATCCTTGGTTTCGCCTGCCAGATAACCCACTACTTCAAGGACAGCAGGTCCACTCTCTCCATTTCCATCCTACTTATATCCTTTTGATTTCATTTTTGTTTTTTTGTTTTCTGTTGACAGGTCTGGCAAGGAGTATAAGCATGCAAGAAGGTATTGATAATGTTTTCTTGATAGGAACGTCCAGTAGGAAATTACTAAGATATAGCATAAGATCCTATTAATATTGAGCCCGAGTGATTAGATCACTGAAAGTACATTACAATTTAACTTCGGTTGTATGAAACAAGCATTACATTGCATTTTATTACTGCACTATACTTTTTTAACATCCGTTATTAAGTTTCAAACATTAGCAAATCCAGGGAACATCTTCAACTGCAGTGACCATAACAAATGAATTGAAAAGAATCTAATTTTTGAATTCCTAACAAGAGAGAAATCAAAGTTTCCTCTTTTAATCAAAATCAAGTGGGGCTGTTCAATTAAATTGAGGTTCTCCAACACACAGCGTACTCATCAATACGTAGATATAGCACTAAAGCGATAATACCTAGCCATGAAAAATTAAAATATAAGGATGTCTTAGTATCCAATGTTTAAATAAAAAACACTAATATCTACAGATGACATAAAGTGCATCTAAGTCTAAATATATACATTAAGTTTATCTATAAATATGCTGGGAAATAATACCTAGGGAGTCAACTAAAATATTCCTCCACTAAAGGAGCTATCTCTTTAAGCCTGATATTAATCTTGTCGAAAAAGTCCAAGGTTGTCTTAGGCACCATACCTCTGGCACCAAACCACAACCATGCACCTTGTACTCCTTGACCCCGAATTAATCCTTAAACTTCTTCTTATAAAAGGGAATACATTTTTCATAAATAGCCCTTTTCTTCTCATCTATCCTCTCGCCCAGTTTCGGACTCTCACTCTCAAAACGGATGGTCGGATCCAAAATATACGCTACATTTCTGGCATTGTCAAATGCTATAATATCAGCGTATCTTGTAGATCCATCTGTATGTACAGCGCATACCTCTTCGAAAGTCACATAACCTTTTATCCCCATAATTTCCATCAAGGCGTGCTTTACCCTACGCTGGCGTCTAGTTACAAGAAGCATGTT
>JAAEAF010009601.1:0-30877 GCA_011037195.1 Triatoma infestans
AACATTAAAGACAGGGTTTACAAAGGTTTGAACATGTAAATCGAGGGGTATAAAGTAATTTGTGCTAAATTCACATATTTGTTATTATTTAAAGCAATCATGTTATTATGTTATCTGTTAATAAAGTGCTTTGTCCATTTAATTAGACAAACTTAAATACATAATTAACTAACTTATCTGTTTTATTAATTAATTGCATTAAACTATTTTTCATTTTTATGTTTCTTTTGTGTTTATGTGGTGTGTGTGACATTTTAATGTTCTTTCAGAGAGCGACTGTAACACTATTAGCTGAACCACAGTTTAAAAGCTCGCACGCTAAATTGGATAATTTAATAAGGGTTGTGTGTGATGTGGAGCGGCCAATGGAATAAACTGTAATCTAATAGAAATCTCAACATCATCACTACAGCCCGTCCCCGCAATACACAACACACACAAAAGAGATAGAGAAATATTTTTCTGTAATGTGGTGTTTATGGGTTTTATTCTTGTTTAAAATAAATAAAACAGAAAGCTAGAGCGGGAGACTGGACGGACACCTGTTGCTATTTGAGGACGGCTCATTCTTCATGGGTATATAGTGCAATCACATGATTAAATAAAGAACTGAAATTGTCCCACAGAACGTCTGTGTCTCGAGGAATCGCTTCACTAAATTATCTTCTCATTTAATCAGATCATCCATCCACTTTTTATGGTGATGAAATTATTTAACAGCAAAATTTATTGGAATCAAAATGTAAGTCGACTGTAAAACATTCATACCATTCACTCTACTTCACACCATTCACTCTACTTCACACCATTCACTCTACTTCACACCATTCACTCTACTTCACACCATTACTCTAGTTGCAATTTTTGCACTTCCAACTCAAAATTTTCTTCACATCTAGCTTTTTTACTTTCTCATACTCCTAGTAACAGGAAGTATCAGGATCGTCTCAAATTTTCGAAATTGAGTTTCCACCGGAAAAACATGTTTTATGGTCTCCCAAGGCGCAAAAATTGTTTTTAGCGAATAGTATATATATATATATACAAAAGTATATGTATAGTGAGAGAACAAAATATCTCTAAAACTGGAAAGTCAAACTTGGTATTTGGTTGAGATACTCTACCGAATCTGACAGCGTGGTTTCGGGAAAATCCAACAATTGAAAGTTCTAATTTTGTCAGCATTTATCAATGAGATGTATATAAACTTGACGGAAAATAAACATACATTGACTGCCTATGTGGATGGATATACATACATAAAGCTTATGGCAACGAAAATATCGCTATATTGAAAAATAAAATGGTGCAAATTGAAGTTCCGTGTATGGTTATTACAAATGTAGATAGAATGTTGCAATGGAGGCTTCTAGTGATTAGCTGTGGTGATAAGGTTACGAGGTCTAGAAGTACCGGACTTGGCCTGCCTCAAGCAGCTGTGCTAAGTCCTATCCTTTTTAACATATATACATCAGACTTAGGAGATAAACTCGGATCGAAATTAGAACTCTCAAGTTTGCAGATATTTCGATCTACACGGGAAGGTGGTCTGTAGAAAAGGCTGTTAAAAACATGAAACGGGCAATGCTGAGATTCAATGCATGGTGTGGAGAGCTGGGGTTCCGGGTGTCTGCTAATAAAAGTGCGGTCACAATGTTCAGTAGGAAACGCTATAGTAGCATCCCGAAATTGTTCAGTTAGGCCTATTTGAGATCTCACATGTAAAGCTCTTTAAAGTGTTAGGACTTTTTTCGACCATAAATTGAATTGGAAACTCCACATTGAGAAAAGCTGCGAGAAAATTTTAAATATCTTTCGGTATATAGCGCATGTGACTTATGGGGCGGACCCAAAAGTAGCACTCCTTCTTTACCGGAGCTCAATTTTGTCCAAGTTAGATTATGCTTGCGGTATTTATGGTGATGCCTGTCAATCACCTTTGGCTAAGTTAGATAAAATTCAATATAATTTTATTCAATATAAACTTCAATATTCAAAATTGAATATAATACTTATTTCTTTGGGCACTAAGAGATCCACACCCACTAGTATTCTATTGGTGGAAGCTAAAGATGCCGCTACCACTAAGAAGAGATTTATTAATGGGTAGATTTTTGTTTGGAAGGCTGATATCGTTTAATCAGCTGCCTCAGGGAATCTCTAGGCAGGCGGAATCGGACCCCTCACACAGGTTTTGGTATAAAAGGAAACAGCTGTGAGTGTCAGAATGTTTGGATTTATGACTGACATGTATTCCAGATTGACGGCTTTGTATAGCATTCCGAGGCAGTATTGCTTGTTCAGAGACGTTCATTTGGATATATATGACAAACCAAAAAACGAATGGGGTAGTGGTATGGTTTGGGGGATCAATGCGGTGTTTAAGGGACAGCTTAGCTAATCCGTATTTCTTGTTTAAGAATGGGTCCAGATCGATCCATGGAGTGGGTTGTGCCGTATGGGATCCTCAGACTGGCATCTCCAAGAAGTACAGGCTTTGAAGTTTTGCCTCAGTATTTACGGCGTGATTGGTAGCTACCTAGAAAGCCATACGGCAGGTAGATAAGATAGGCCGGGAGAGGGACAACAATGTGGTAGTTTTCAGTGACTTAAGAAGTGCACTTCAGAAGATAAAATGTCCAGACGATGTAATAGACCTGATACTCATAGAAATACCGAATAGTTCAGAGACTGCTGCATTTAGTGTGGTTTAAAGGGCATGCCGGGATCCAAGGAAATGAATATGTCGATATCCTGGCAAAAGGTGCAATCAAGCCGGGTGAAGAAATTCCCGGAAGCTAGTTTGGGAGGTATTAGTAATGCTCTGAATAGGAAGTATTTAGAATTATGGCAGGACCAATATGAAAATGAATATACAGACAAATATTATTCAGACATATGCCTTGTATCCCTTGTAAAACTTGGTTTGAAGAGTTGGATGGGGAAAGGCATTTTTGTATTACGATAATGCGATTGAGATTTAACCCGCACCTTTATAAAATACCGATCGTAAATAGACCCAAATGCGATTGTGTTGACGGGGAAGATGGCAATATTAATCATTTACTCTTTAGCTGTAACATATATAGTAAAAAAAGAGGAAACTTTTTAACCGAACTGTCTGTGTATGTACGATTTCCTTGTAGCGCAAAAAGCATATTGGCACTAATGGAAAAGGAAGCGCTTGTTTGCATATATAATTTCATTAAAGGGATTAAAATAAAAATATAAGTCGGGTTAGGAATTATCTTTTGGAGTACTTTAGTTCTGTGTACATTTCACTCATACTAGACACCAAACAACATACTATAGGTATGTACACAGATACACAGGCATTAACCATCAAATTATTTCAGATATGTCATGGCTAAAGGCTAAGTACAAGAGCCGCATCGCTCAAGATACTCTTATCTCTGTAAGGATGGAGAATGGAGAGGGGAAGAGGGTGCAAGAGCCTTATGGAAGTCTACAAGAGACATGTCAAGATGAAAAGACAGGGCTAGTTTTTTTCGCCAACATATTGGCATTTGGAGGCAATTAGAAGCCAAAGGTAGTTAATAATGTCAATATGTTGGTTGTTCCAGCCCCCACAAACAAAATAACTGGTTAATGCAAAAAAATAAGTTCTACCTCACTGAATGGGATTTTTCCAGTTTTTCGCGATTTTCTCGAACACTGCTCCAAACTTTTACTGTCTAACTAAAGATCACTTCTATACAATGTATGGTTCCACCCCGTAGCATTGCTAACTATTATTTGATCGGAAGAGAATGTTTGTTGGGAGGGACCAAACCCTACGCTATCCAAAACCCCAATGAGCCCATAAATATACCCCTAAGAAAAAATACAAGAAATCGGGTCTAGTACAAAATCCATTCCCCGATCTAATCCATCTTCTAAGGTTCACCGCAGTCCGAACATATCAGACAATAAGCTTAAAGGTCTTGAACCTAATTTCTTCACAACCCAAGCAATCTGTCATAAGATGGATGGTGTTTCCTGCTCTGTCTCGCAGACTCAACAAAACGGGTCTTGCATGAGCCTCGTTACGTAGAGGTGTCTTCTTAAACCAAAATGCCCAGTAAAGTATCCAATCAGATACCTGAGAGAGGTCATAAAAGACACAGCAACGTCTCACTAATAGCCCAGTCCGTCCCCCATTGAGCATCCTAGACTTGCTAGTATTATAAATTTGAAGAAAATCGTTTAACCGGAAGAGCGAATTTACAGAATAGGTTTTTGAGTATTTGGAATTTTCTCGAAGCGAGAACTTTATGACTACTGTAACGATTTCCTTTATAGTTGGAATACTAACTGCACACATACCAACTTATATGTTTAATTTGTATCATTTTACTGAAATCATTGTTTTGAGGTGGTTCTGAGGAAACGGAGTCGCTAAAATTCATATGTGTTCATTATTGGCGCTCTCTGCAGTATAACCTGCCTCTGTTGGTATGTTGGCACTTGTTCCCCCACTACCTGTGAAGTTAGGACATATCAGCAAAATTTAAAATTTAATGAAAATGTGTGTTATACATAACTGTATTAAGAGGAGTAAGAGACATTCATGTGAGTGTTTCACACAGATTTTTTTTCCATTTTCGAGATATTTTGCTACTGGGATTTAATGTGACGGGTTAATCTTGAAGTGTTGACCCAGTTTTTTCTGTGGGTGTGGTGTGTGCGGGTATTGCTTTAAATAGTACATCTTAAAAAGTGCGGGAAAATATCGATTCAGAGATCCGACAAGAAGTCTTCTTTTATTGCCTGTCTTTTCTTAGTTTATTTTCCCCCTTTCCTTTTTTCCAGTTTAAATGGCTTCTTCAAAGTTGTTATTTTTGGAATGAATATGGAAGAAAAGAGCAGTGAAGGATGAAAAAAGAGACGGAAGTGACCCAGGAGGACGAGGAATTGGCAACTGCCTCTATTATTGGACGAATATTACATTTACGATTGAGAAAAATGGAAAGCGATGGCGTCTTTATGTCTGGCCAGCTCGCATCTGTGTTTCCGTTCTTTGTTTGTATGACTGCAAATAATGTCTGTATGTTTGCTACATTACAAGTAAAGGCTATTAGCGCTAATTGTCTGTGCCACGATCTTCACCCCAGTTATAATCAGCTGATTGACTGACTAATTACTAACCTTTCTGAACTCTCAAATAAACAAGTCCAACATCTACTTGGTGTCGTCAGATTATTATTATCGTTTGGTTGTTTATCGACCGTTAGAGTATATATTGTTGAATCTGTGAGGTTCGGCCAGAAGTAATAAAACAAGATAAATTCTTGCCAATGTTTCGATAAATTTATTATCTTTTTCAAGGTAGAAATATAATTTGTGTAGTGTGCAAAGTGTGTTGTAAATGTTGTGTGTAGCTGTCTTGTATGTCTAAAATGTAACTGACATAATCAGTTGAATGTTGGCAAGAATTCATCTTGTTTGTTTACTTCTGAACGAACCTCACGAGTTTCAACAATATGTTTTTTTTTTCTTCTTTACCGGCCCATCCACAGTATGGTCATTAGCGCCCCTAAAACTGTTTTCCCGTAAATATTATTATTATTATTCAATATGTTCGTCTGTTTGTGTTTTTCTTTTTTTTAAATTTAAAGTGCGTCAATATCTATGGTCATTGGCGCCCGGAGCCTTCTCAGTGCACCGCTGGCCTCTCGTTTCAGACAACACTGTCCATCACCGGACAGTGAGCTGTAGAGGCTCCTAGGAAGAAAAAATCGAAGGCCAGCAAGCTGGACTCGAATCCGGGTCCTCCGCTAACCACTTAGCTATTCCCTTCCTAATTCTTGTTTTCAAATACATTAAGGTGCTAAGACCGACACTTTCAGCATAACTATATTTCAGCCCTTGTTGTCCTCGATCTGATGATGAAAATATTGCAAATATTGGCAGAATGTTTAACAAGAAGATAGCAACTTTGAGACAGTTGGAAAGTTCACTGCTGAGTGTAGAGATTTGATAGGAGATTGTAACATTTTTCTTTCTGCCCCTATCTTAATAAAAACTGTTGTTTTTTATGAATTCAGAAATCTGTGTTTGCAGTGCCTACTAAATTGTCGAAACGCAATTGCACTGATTGGCGTTATTAAGAAAAGCCCAACGCCCAGCTAGGCCAGAATCCCTAAAAATGATGGGTTAATATTATAGATACTCGTTTGAGCCATTTGCAAAGAAAAACGCAAGGAAAAACTGCAAAAAAATTGTAATAAAACCGCACCTTTGGTTGGTAGATTTTGACAGAAATTTGGATTTGGATCCCATGTTAGACAAACTCACTTACAGGCATTTGCTATATAAATTTTATTTTTCTTTATGAATGCAACATGTATTTCCAGTGATTCTCGATCGAATACGATGGTCACATTTACGCATTATTTATTTCAGTGTCCAAATTGTTATAGTATTTCTTAATCGATTCCTCTTCTACCGACGTTTGCGGCAGAACTCACTTTTCTTCATTGGGAAACGAATACAATCATCCACACCACGAATCACAATAATCTTCAATGTTTTGCATACTTTCACTGTACTGTACAAATGGCGATAACAGATCTGTCTAGAGACTGGTCAAGCTTAATATGTATACGTTGTTTTAGCAACATTCTGAACTTGTTATATTAGCATACATTGCGACTGTATGTAAGTCAGTCCCGCACTTTTGCCGAATACATGAGATACTACCAATATGGCCACTTTTAATGCAACATAAAACTGTAGTTTGTAATTAGTGACTACACAGAACACACACACACACACACACTTAGAGATGGTGAGAGATATATATATATACGAATGTTGTTTATAGACTAAGAATAACACAGACTAGTAATAACTACACATACACATACACAGAGGCAGGGGAAACGCAGAGTATAGTTTTAGCGCTGATTTATAGATCGCGCTGTAGCTGTTTATATAAATAGACGCCTTGTCAAACCATGGCCACGTCACTCTCTACTCCTCTAAATCACATCACCCACCGATTAATGTTTCACAATAAAATATTGTTCATTATTTATTTAATACACTTCTTTTTGTTTCACAAGTTTTATTTTATTTTTATGTTTTAAGTATTTGTATGTTTGCATATATACATGCACGTTGTGCATGTTGTGAAGAGCATAGCTCAAAAACGGAACTATCAGGAAAATTCAAACTTCATATTCCTTTTAGATTACAACTAAAAGAATTTGATTTCTTTCTTTACAAAGATTTCGAAGATCGAAATTCCTTAACCGGAAGTACCCACATTATTTAATCGGTCAGAGATATTTTCGTGATAACCTGCAACATGTTTTCCTGAACCGAGGAAAGTGAATTTTATTGTTCTACGTTTCCTTCAAAAAGGAGTAGATAATCACAAAAAAATATCTCTGATGCTTTCCAGCTCTGCGGATCGATTAATCGATTAAGTAATCGATTTACAATTTCTTACGATTTTCTTTAAACTGTGTACTGGCATACAAATATAGGTCAGTCAATTTCATTTGATACATTGTAGAAGAGTTGTGGGAGAAGAGATGACGCCACGGGGACGTCATGTTATGTAAACTGTCATTTCAGTACTTGTATAGTTCTATAATCTTTATCATTTTAATGAGAATTAAAAAACATGCAGAAATTCTATTATTGACGGGAAATCAGTTGAAATAGCACTTAGAGAAAAGCATAACCCCACCTCTCCTCCAAAACCCGCCTTAATTGAATTTTTCCAGAGAAATGTTTCAAATAAAAACAGTAGCTTTGTAAAACAGAAACCTGTAATTAATATAAGAAGTTTAAACAAAATCGTTGGAGTCATTTTTCAGAAAATCGCAAAAAAAAGGAAAAAAAAATCAATAGAGTGGAACTTCCGACTGAGGAATTTGACAGACAACTTAGGGTCCAATCCCATGGTGATACCTAAACGGAATATGAAGTTTGAACTTATTGTGATTTTTCGTTTTTGAGCTATGCTGTTCACACATACAAAAACACACACACACACACAAGTTTTGAGAAGATAGAGTGAAAAATTTTATGTGAATTAGATTCTACTTTATTGGTACGTTTCGTTCTATAATTAGTGTAAATAAAAAGAAGTGCTTACACAAGTAAATCTATGTGAAACAATGACAGGACATTCACTTCGTATTTCGCATTTCTCCTACTTCTAAATGGCCAATATTGTTAAAATAATGAATATTTACTAGATATTTAATTGACTTCAAGGTTAGACGTAATTACTAGTATAAATGATATACTACAGAGCATTGCGGAGGGCAGGTGATGTCACAGGACCTGAAAGATCTAACGTGACTCCCAAAAAACTAGCGCGACTCCCAAAGAACCCGATTAGAAACAATTTTCCCGGAAAACTATAGTAACAGGTCGCAAACACGTGTTTAATATATCTTTACCATGTTTCAAAAATCGGGTTTATATCGTTACCGAGCAATTTGGGGGTAATTGAAAAGGAAAGTTGTGGATCTTGGCCCGACGATGGGAACTGGAAGGTATTATGGTGGGGGTAGAAGTGGGTTTTCTGTAAAAGCATGCTGCATGCACTTTTATTAAATCCTAACCTGTGGAACTAAATTTTCTGCTTTCCCCGATTAAAATACAAATTATTTGCATGATATATTTTTAAAATCTCCTACCATGCCCTATTAAAAATACCTTTACAAATGCCACCACATCTCTCTCTACCTATTCTTAATGTAATTTAAACATAAATTAACATCATTTAAAATAAGCATAATAAATAATAACGCATACATTTGGTTTTCTTTATTATTTATTTTAATATCATCTTCAGTTTCCTGTTTGCTGCCAACCTTCTTACATATCAGTTTACTTACATATTCTGTTCTATAAACCCTGCTTGTATTGACATTTACTTATTACTTGTACAAGCTCTTGACTGTCCATAAACTTTGCATTGCCTTTCTTTAAAATTTATCTATTCCTATCAGTACAGTTTACTCCTGAAATAACTTATCCCCGTCCCCTAATAAAAATGACTTGATAAAACACTGAGCATGCTTAACAACACTATTAAAATTTAGTTGTGGGGTATTCTTCAAAACATGCTATTTGTTGTTATACACTATTTCCTGATGTCTAATCATAATTTATAATAATTCCACTTTGCCATGAAACACACGCACATAGTAACATAACCTTATAACCAACAAGTGTGAAGCATTTCGTTGAAGTGAACTCTCTACACGAACTTGGTGGCTTGCTCTGACATGGATGAAAATCCGAAACCGGTCAGGAACAAAACCAATATGCTTGCTACAAGGGATAAAATACCGGATATTTATATTTATTTGATATTTATCTAAATATTCTGAAAAATAATGCATGTAGATAATTTCTTTCAATATTTCTGCATCCGCTTCTAGGATTCTTACTGTTCGCAAATGAGAAGTAAACTCCTTGGGGTAGATAATTGAATAAAGGACTAAACAAATTAAATACTGTTATAAAATAAAGTGAATAAATAGGTATTATTATCTATTTCAAAGGCCAGCATTGTTTTCATGCATAAAAACTTTTGTAAATATGTAATATTTACAACTATGTTTGTGTGGGTGTGTTTGAGAATTTTGTAAAAACGAAAATTGACAGGAAGCAGAAACTTGATATTCGTTTAGGAACGCATCCGACATGTCAACGCAATTAAAATCAACCGGAAGGGGGTTTTTGCAGTTTTTTAAACCTCAAGTAGTACCTATAGAATAAACCAAGCCAATCGTTGGAAACATGTTTTCGTTCTCAAAGACCGGTTTTCGGTGAAAACTCAATTTCGCAAAATTGTCAGGATCACAGTACTTGTTCTTCTTCTAGGTACTTCCGGCTACCAGAATGTAAAAATATGGATTTTAGAACATGGCAGTGATGGCGAAAATTACTGCTTTTGAACATGGTTCTCGGGCTGTGAAAGTTTTAGTCTTTTCTCTGATCAGAATCTCGCCGCCCAGTTTTACTTGGTGCGCCTGTTTCTTCGCTCTGTTTGCTCATTTCTTCATTAGCAGCTTCCCTTGGTTAAACATTCGAAAGAATAAATCTGTTTTTACTTATATAGATGACTAGCCATGATGACTTATAATGCGCACCCTCCTTGTATTGTTTTTTTGGTTCACACAAGGCTAAAAGATATGGGGTTTTCTTTAATTTATATACTGTAATGTTATGTATAATTGGGGGGGTTTTAAAATAGAAATTCAGAATAGTAAATAATTATAAATTTTAATTTATCTCTTCTCTAAAGGGATCTCGTGAGGTCTGTGTTCATCTGGATTGATTAAAGGATAAAAATAATTAGAAAATAACCGTATAAATAAATACATATAATTACACAATTTAGACTACAAATAAGATCTTATTCCTTAAAGAATAGTAATACTTAAGCAGTAACTATATTAATTTGTACAACTTACAATATTTAAGGGTTTTTTAGCTGAAGGTTGGGCCTTAACTCTCGTATAACAAACACCACGACACTCTTTTATAAATTTCCACTGAGCATGATTTTCTTCACCACAACAATTCTCCTCCTCTCCTATTTTAGGTTCTCTATATATATCATCCCTCCTCCATTCAAGGGAGAAAGAAAGGGAAATTCCCTTTTCTTGGAGTACAGGTATTTTACCTTTCTAACTGTTCCTATTGTTTCACCCAACCTTCGTAAAAACCCAGTCTTGGAATTGCACTAAGTAACAACCAATATTACATAGATATTAACTAATACTTTTCACTTAATTCTAAAATAATTTATATTTCTTCCCAAAGGTCTACACATTACAATATATTTATATTTGTGTGTGTGCGTGGTGTGTGTGGGGGGGGGGGGGGGGGTATATGTGTGTACTGTGTGTATGTATGTACTTTTTTGGAGCGATAGTTACTAGAACTGCCATTAAGTTGAGAAAGTCTGGGTAGGAGTAAGTGTTAGCTCGCTGTGCAGGATGCTGCTTCTCATCCAGAGAACTAATATAATCTCCCCTCCCCCACCTATAGATATTTAGAATTTCAGATAAAATATTCCAATGTGGACAGTTTTATGTTCACATGTTGACACATCATTTAGATCCATGGTACATTTGAATATGATTTCCATTTAGATTCTGGAATCAGGTAAGCAGTTGCTCTCTGGAGTCCGTTCACTCTGTATTTTATGGTACGCTCACCAGAGTGCAGCGTTATGTTGCGCTAGTTGAATAACAGTGCTGTGCACCCTTCGCTGCTGAATAATTCACATGAAGCTACACCCTTCTTCTTCTAGGTCTGTTTCTGTAATACTCAGCAGAAATCTTTCAACATTGTATAAATTATCCTTTCGACCTTGATTTCGTTGTGCGCCGGAATGGAGGGTAGACAGTCTTACAGTTCAGTTATATGTACCACTATTTCCACATGTGCAGCGATTTGTATCCTCTTCCATTCATGCATCTTCTTACAGGGAACTGTTATATCGGTCTTCGTCTCTTCATCTTTAGAGACAGTTTATTACCTCTACTTTAATTTGCAGTTATTTACGAATATTTATATTTTCTTAATAAATGCATTCCAATTAAATAAAATCTGGTGAGAAACGTTCATACGACTTTCTCAATAAAATAATAGGACAATTTTCTTTAAAATTGTTCACAAACATTTAAATGAGTAAGGAAATATAGGACGTTGTATCGTGTAGCTAGCTGTATCTGAGAATGGGAGCGCCTTCTGGCGCAACTAAAGCTCGAAGCTGCAGTTAAATAACCTAATTGGCAGGTCCCCAGGGAACCATTAAAATCAGTTTTTCTGAAAGAATCCTTTTAAATAAAAGTTATAGAATTGTATGTATGTAGTGTACGTTCTAAAGTTTAAAAAAAGACTTTTTAGGAAAAAATTCAAAAATCTTAAAACCTGCAAAGTTTCACATCCGGTTTACCGATTTTCTTCAAATTTGGAATTCTAGTAATGCTTCTATGTAAGTGGTAATATCAACAATGTACTGGGAAGCTACTAGGAGGGAAGCGTGACGTTACTGTTCTCTCTAAACCCCTGAAAAATCAATTTTTCCGGCAAAAATGTTTGAAATAATAGTGATAGGTATTTATTTAGCAGATAGTATAAGAAATTTAAAGAAAATCGCGGAACATTAAAAAAAAAATCTGGCAAGTTGCATTTCCGGTTGATGGTCTTTGCCCGAATGCTTTGTGCCTGGGTGCGGTGTTTTAGGGAATACCTCAAAAAATTGTAAACATGTCTTTTCTTCTGGTATTTTATCCGTCCGTGTTCTCTAGACCACCACCTGCACAGTGTTATTCGGCATTAAATGTGATCCCATAATTTCAGTTTGGAAAAAAGAGCGATTTTTCAGACTGAATATGTATTTCTCAAATTTCAGCGTTTTTTTTTTATAAGACACAACTTTAACATTAGAATACCAATAACACAGATATAATGTTCACTTGTGTATATAACTTACTTTATACATACTTCATGCTTTACATACATCTTTAGGATGCGTTTGTCAGACAGTGTGATAACACAGACTTGCACAGACCAAATTCAGTTTACACACTCTGTGTTATGCTCTGTGTGTACTCTGTGTTATGCTCTGTGTGTACTCTGTGTTATGCTATGTGCAAGTCTGTGTTGTCCACTGTCTGGCAAACGCATCCTGAAGATGGGCGAACGCCCGAAACCAGTCAATGACCACAAAATGAAGCAGGCTGTCACGGAAAATGTCTCTGATGAATATCAGTTTTGTCCGATTTTTTGCGTTTGATATATTTTGTATACCCAATAAATAAATATATAATAGACAGATCATTCGCTATAAATATTGTTATCACAAAACATACCCGATGGAAATAATTGCCCCAAACTTTCTCTTCGAAGAGTATTGTGCCAACTTCTGGTACAAATATTTTGCAGCTCTAGAGGGCAGTAGGTGGTTAGTTAATGCACCTGCACCTACATTACTAGCCAGATTTATTTCTGATCGAACGTTTACTTTGATATCGATTAGTCAATCAGTTGCTAAGTTCCTTAAAAACCAACTTTATTAGTGCCTGCCCGTAATAACTGTTTGCACTATTATATTTAGAAACTTGTTTTATTGAAAATTTGTTGCTTCCTAGAAAAATATAAGAATTGAACGTTTCTTCAAATAACTTCTTTATCGTCGCTTTTATGAGAACAGTTGAGTTTTATTGATCTTATAACCTGTTAATCAGGCTGCAATCAATATCTCTGAAGGTTATATTTTGTGCAAATAGTTTATGCTATAATATCTTTGACTTGAGCAGTGAACAGTATCACAAACTGTGGGCTGTTCGGGAGGGATTTATTATCAGACTGTTCCTACGATCATTTTTTAAAAGCACTATATAGGACTTGTTTTCGAAACGTGTTGATCACATATACAACGTCAGGGAGTTCCCTGATTTTAGGTTTCACATCTAAAGTTTCTAAATTCTACCCAGTGGCTACAAGTTTTATTCCACGCTAGACACAATTAAATTCAGGAACTAAATTTTACTTTATCTTTTTGCTGTAAGAGAAATTAATGCTTGCGATTATGTCGAATTTCGAAAGTGAATTTTCTTGGGGAATACATGTTTTGTGCAACAGTGAATTCGAAAAAATACATACTCCTACGTATGAGTATGTGTTTGTTTGTTTAATGGTATGGTGCGAACATGTATATAATATTTGTGGAAAATCGGTTGACCAGAATTGTGACTCTACCCAAAAGAGTTGGTGAGTTTCTCTGGATTTCCTCGAAAATGGCTACACTAACTTTCTTTAACCTTGAAATGATAACTGCCCATTCATGAATCCCATCACTTTTATTTGACACTATTTTCCGAAAAAAGTTTAAAGGCTTGTGGATAATGTACGATTTAGGCTTAACTTGAAACTGCTGTTACAAGTTTTGCTGCAGACACAACTTGTATAATATTGGAAACTGTTAAGGATTTAATTCGTATTTCTTTGTATCTACGTTTAAAGGCAATGGAAGGGATGTAGGAAACAAGAGGGGAGAAATAACGCCCTTTTTATTTTATACAGTCAGTCGCTTAGTTAGTAAACGTCTAAGTAGCAACATTGCATTGAGAGAGCTCGTAATCATTATTACAAATAAAGTACTTTTCATTTTTAAAACAGTCTATCAGTTATTCCAACGAACAGAAACACTTGCAGAATATTTAGAATTTTGAGATTACATTGAGTGAGTGCACCTTTTTGTTTGTTATCTTATAAATATATACTACTATTAGATTCATTGGTGGATGTTAGACTATGATCGATGTGCTTCCTGGATAATGTTGAATTATTCAATGGTGGCTGTGGTCCGCCCTGCCAGACACAGCAGGGTGACCTCCTCTTCGTAGACAAACTTCTTACTAATTCTTGAGAGGATGTTGCCAGCCGAAATAGAAGGCTATCAGAGCGCTACTGTCGCCTCTTGAGTAATTACGTCCATTCTGTCTATGAATAATTTATAGTGGGCCGCTCTACTATTCTCTGCGCGACCGCTCGGCTAGTATCGATAAAGAATGTTCGATCTGAGCTGAACTTCTGTTCCTTTTATACTCCTTCTTGCCCTTACATCTCCATCTCTCTCTACTTATCGATTTATTAATATCAACGTGTTATCTAGAGGGACGAGTCAACCACAGCTCACTCTAGCTACTAAATCATCAACAATATAGATATTTAAAGTAGTTGCCATATATTTGTAGTTAGTTATTGCCTACATGTTCATCTTTCTCATATCAACCTCTAAACTCACTTACAGAACTTGGTATTAGTAAATTGATTTAGTCATCGCTGATTAGATGAGATCATATACCAGTGGTATTTATTTGCATTTTATTTGAGTTTGTTTCATTATCGATCTGCTTACCTCCGTCTGTGATCATTATGCGTGGTGCCATAAACCCAATGGAACCTCCACCAGCTAAATAAAAATCTGGTGCGAAACACACACACAACTTTCTCTTACCCTAGTTTACAAAATTATAACTGAAATTTTATAGTTAGTATACCAAATTTAATGATATTCGTCGGTGTTTTAATGGAGAAAATCGTAAAAAACTGAAAAAAACTCTTCAGTAAAAACGCACTTCCGGTTTACTAATTTCTTGAAATTCGGAATTTTGGCAATCTATTGTTCGGATATTTGGTTGTCTAATTAATTTTGTTTAAATGCTTGAATAATCAGCTATGATAGCACTTTAAAGGAAAACAACCCAGTTCCCTCCCGCAAAAGCCCACTTAAATGATTTTAACATGAGAAATGTTTCGAATGAAAGTTGTAGCTCTTTGTCTATGTAGTTCACATTCCTTGTTTAAAGAATATCATTAGAGTTGTTTTAGAGAAAATACCGAAAACCTGAAAAATACTTTCAGCAAAAAGTGATCCGATTTTCTTCAGACCGGAATTTCCAAGCCTATTTAATTCTAATTAATATTATTTATTATTATTAATTAATATTATTATTTATGATAAAATTGTGTAGTTGAGATGATAGATTATGAAACACAAAAATGTTGTCATTGGTGCTATATCCCTCCTAAAGCCGGCTTGCCTTTCATCCAATACTTTCTTTAGCTCTGCCTACTTTGTGAGCCTACAGACGAGCCATCCCGAATATAACTTTTCTACTGTATTAATAAATGATATTGCTCGATAATTTTCCGGATTATTTAGACATCCATATGTACCTCTAAAATATGGGATATGTTTTTCAAACAGATGTAAACTGAAATAGATTCGTAATATTTTGATATTTACACTTTCTTTTTGTTTTCTCTCACTGCAGTTACTTTCGAAAGTGAGGTTTCTTTGAAAATACATTGGTCCTCTGAGGGTGTGTGTGTGTGTGTGGGTGTGGGTGTGAGAGAGAGAGAATAAGATATCTAAAAACGACAAATGGCAGAAGCTCATTGATGGTAGTGGAGCTAAATGCAGCAAACACTAACTAAATAGTGTAAAATATTCATCCCTCAACAAAATATTTGATTGGAGGAAAATGATGTTCACTAAATATGGGGCAGGGCTCAAACATGTTCATCCCAAACTTTCCTAAACGTTCATCCTAAACAATTTTTACTCCAGATTGGTACAAAATAGCTCCTTGCTTGCTTTAAGTTCCCACCCTAGAGGGATTCATTAATACACTATATACAACTAACTAACTTTTGTATGCTGCAGAATGATATCAACGTTCCACATTGATTGGTTGGCGATTTTGTAACTCATATTTTTATTTTCAGAAAGATAGTTTGTTTGTGTATTATAATTAATAAGCAATTGACCTCTGTATTCGCTTTGTATGTTGCTGTATGTTACCTTACAGTTTACATACAACCTTACATACCTTACAGTTGCACGGTTCGCTTGCCACAATGAATACTGCCACACTGTTTACGTTCGTCCCCTCACACTAGTGTTCCAGTATCACGGTCAAATTTAACAACATGGTTGTTGCACTTGTTACGTCATCTTTCTTCTAACACTCACGTTGTTGTTTATGTGGATGACAGATTGTCGTACTTGCCCTCTCACCAATTAACATCTTCATATATCCATTAATTCTTCTACTCGTGCAGAATGTCTAAAAGCTCCTAATTTGAACACCGACCAAATTAATAATGAATTCTTTTAAATAAGATAATTTAATTAGCAATTATTAAAGGGTTTAGAGAAAAGAATTTTATTTAGTTAAATTCACAATACTTTTTGAAACAATGCACACAGTGTCAATATCTTATGTCTGGAGGTTTGAGACCAAGCGACAACTCTGTCTGACGAATTTGTACATTATAATTAATTCGATTTAATATTATTGTTATTTAAGTTTAAGTGTGTATTGAAGTTGAGCCGGTAACTGAAACATGGTGTACAGTGTGAATCACTGCGTGTACAATGTGCCGTGTGAATCAGTGTGTTTTATCATCTAGTTTAGATTTAAGGTGGCATATTTTAATGTTAAATAAAAAATAATAAAACAGTTTTGAGACAGTTTAGAACTTTCTAGAACATTAGATACATGGTGATTGATGAATATTTTGATGGTGTTGCCACATTCATGCTCGAAGAAATCAGAGCGCCGCCAGTACCATGATACACACAAGGTCATGGGATTGAGACCGCCTCACTGCATTAAACCATTCGCCTATTCTGCAATCAGCTTCTTCGGGGTAGTTATTGATTTAATTACTTGACCAGCACTCGGTTAAACCACACCAACAATTAAAATAGCCACTCCGTTCTTGATAGAAAATTGTATTTAATTTTCTCCAACATTACATAAATTTATTGCAGAACTTAGTAAAAGATAAACTTCCATGTCTTTTTATTACATATTATTACTAATTTATTAAATTTTGTTTGTTCTGTGATAATACTATGTGTCGCCTACTATACTTTGTGTGTGTGTGTTTGTTTATGCACAATAAAGAAGTAATTCCCAGTGTCTCAGTGTACAGAGAGGGCGGGAGATCATGTAATATAATTTACTGATAAGAATGTTAAATGTACTCAAACTAGAGTTATATATCATCTGTATACTCACCGAATATATACGAGGAAGATCGAGAGAGAAAAGATTAAGAGAGAGTAAATAATAAATTCTGTGAAAACAGTTCTGCAACAAGACAAACACTCCTTTGATGATATAATAGACAATAGTTTCTTTTGTTATCTTGATTTTGTTTTATTTTTGTTTATTTTATTTTAAAAATAGATTTCCAAAGCAATTTAATCATCATAAAGTAACATGCAGCAGATCAAGATTTTTTTTTTTTTTAATTTCTTTCACTACGGCCGACAATATATGTCAGAAATATAAAATCTTGGGAAACTCTGTCCTGATATTCCGTTTAGTTATCAGTTACGAAACCGACATGAAAGAGTCTGTCAAAATCCACAAACCGCAAAAGTGTCCATTTACTTAATGGTTTCTCATTTTTTCAGGATTTTCTCGAAAAGTATTTCAACGATTTTAAATTTTGCAAAACTAACTACACTAATAAATCCCAATCATAATTATTTGGAACTCAATCCAGAATAGTCACCTATCAAAAATGAGAAAAATAATACCTTTTCATATTCAAGTTCAGACATTGACCATATGAGTGCAGCGAGTGTGTAAAAATACTGTACCGTGTGTTGAAAATGAAGTTTATTCCGCATCCATATTAAATTGGTTCTTAATTTATATGAATATAAAACATATAGATGCTATTACTGAGAGGTACTTTAATTCAAATCATACTTCCTCTCTCAATAACCTCAAATCCGCTGACTCTGAGAGTTGTTTTGATTTTGTTTTCGCGTATTGCCGCTAGATGTCGGGCTAGTTAGAGTTTTCTTAAATAGTGAGAAAAAGTGATGAATGCTCTGGTTTTTGTTTCTTGTGATTAAAAGTAGGACTTGACTCTTTACGAGTTTTTCAATGAGCGGTTCTACGACCTATTTAATGTTAAGTTGTTTTAAATGCTTTACAAATAAAAAACACGTTTCTGAGCCACTGAGTCTGAAAAAATGGTTTTTAAAAATTGGTCTGTATGTGTGTGTGTGAGTGAGTGAGGCCAGCATAACTCAAAAACGGAAAATCGTAGGAAGTTCAAACTTGATATTTAGTTAGAGTGCTAAAATGGGATCTGACAAATAAGGTTTGGATCAAAATTGGTCAACCGGAATATTTACAGTATAGATTTTTGTGATTTTCCTTAAATTTGGTACATCAACTGCATATACGAAGAGCTTCAACTTTTTTTTGAAACATTTCTAGGGAGTTTTAAGGGAGGGGTCGGGTTATGCTTTCGTCTAATGTGCTATTTTATTCTATTATACGATTCTAACATCCATAGCATTAAATATGTTGACAAAATTCCGTGTTTGAAGAAAATCGGTTGACCGGAAGAGCTACTAGAACAGTTTTCTGTTATTTTCTCCATAAAAACACCGACGGGTCTTAACACATAGCATTAAAGAAAATTTGCCATTTATGACTATGTAAGTTGAGTAAGAGGAGGAAGTCGTGTGAGTGATTCTCATCAATTTTTTTTTTCAGTTTGCTCCAAAAAACGGTTGAAATAATTATGTTTAAAGTTGGTTACAGTGAGTGACAGGCTGTCATCTTGCGACAAATATGTTTCCAGAAATAATTGATTTTAGGGAATTGTCGGGGGGGGGGGGCTTTGACATTAGTTATACGGTCTTAATGTGATGAAAATGTGCCATTGGATTCGTAATATTTACGATAAGGGAAATTCATGTGGGTGTTGCACATTACATTTTCACTTTCTGTTACTGTTGTATGTCAAATTTGCAAAATACGTGGCGCGGTCTACAAAGGTGCGGACTAAATGCTAGCACTGGATATGACATATACTAAGCCGTAGATAACCAAAAATGTTTCAATTCATTGAATTAGACCAGGACGTTTTGATGCGACTTTTACAATCAAATTACTTTTCAAAAAATCTTAATTTTTTATTCCTAAAGATGTATTTTGTTTGAAGGCTTCAAAAAAAAAAAAATCTGGTGTGAAACACTCACCAATTTATGTTGATACATTCTGATTATCATTCTTTAAACATGGGAGTTTCACAAAACGTTTAGTTCGGCATAGAATTACATTAAATGTATGTGTGGGAATAATAAGTTGGTTTTAAAATAATTTTCCTGAAGGGACTGCATTGAATAGTAGCGGTATAATAATTAAATGAAATTATTAAGTTTGATCTTGTAGTGATTTTTTTTTTTGAATTAATAAATTATATAAATTTATTTTTAGGAGCGCGCGCGCACACAAACTGCTCAAATACGGTAAGGACATTTCTTGTCGTATTTAAGAGAGTTGAAACATATATTCGCGTTGAAAAGTCAATTTATCATGATACAATATTTCTTCCCACAATAAGTAAGAGAAAATCATGAACTAACTCATAATTATCGTTTAAAAACGATTCAAAGTTTTGCATATTCATGACGCTCATATTATTTCATTTATGTCAGTGTACAACCAGATATATTGATGGAAACACTTGTATCAATATTCAACACTATTATGTGACATTTCGCAACATGTTGTATCACCTCATGCTCTATCGCACCACGAATAACGGCACTTGAACAAATCTAATGTATACATTTAATCTTGTTTCTTGTTGTAATTATTTGTACCTGCTACTAATTTTTGTTATTTTTATGTTAACACATTTTGTGTGCATTATCCATATGAAGATAGCGGTAAATTGCTTATTCTCTTTTATTTCTTAGGAAACAGACATGAGGATATATTGTAATGTTGCAATATGCTATTCAAATTACCTTTATATTGAAATTCTCCGATGTTGTATGTACTTAAGTCATGTAATTTTTTGCAAAGATGATCCAAGCACGCAATACTCGCGATTTAATTGACGCATTTTAAATACTGCATTTTAAAAATGACGCAAATGATTAATTTGGCTAAAATAATTACTCTAAGCAAATTGGCCTACACTTGGGACGTGTAGATTATGTCCCCAATGCGCAACAGCCTATAGAGGAATCCTGGAAGTCAGTTATCATTGGGCGTATCATTGATGATTGGTGGATATGGCATTTGCAGTTGGGTTCGCTGCTTTAGGTAGCTCCTGATTTTGGTTAGAATGTTGGATCAACTTCATTACCATCCCGGCGGGATCTGAACACTGACCATTCACGCAAAAGCGACAGGAGTGACAACTTGGCTATTGAGGGGTGCAGATTATTTAGCAAACCGTAAACTCGAGGAAATATCTTCAGTGTTATTTAGTGTTGAAGTTCGATCTTGATGTGAACTAGTAAACTACGCTAGGACGCTCCTACTCTTACTACGCTAGGAGTATAATTAGATTGACAAAATTTTCTTTAAACTTAGATTTTAATCAAGTTGCAGCAAAACAATCTGACAATATACTATATTAGATAACGTCCGTATCAGCATGTAAATGTACTCAGCGTTCAGGCATCTCAATACCTGAATCCATCCCCCAACAATACTTGAAGTCTGACGTCATAGTTTTACTACAATCAATTTTACCAGAAAAATGGTTCAAATAAAAAGTGTGGTAGGTTTATATATGTGTAGTTGCCATTCCAAGTTTCCAATTTTCAAGATAATGCCGAAACTCACTCAGATAACTATTCTGTAAGGTCAAACTTGCAGTTCTACTACGACATTTAGTGCACTTAATATTATACAGATGGTAGAATGTCACTCTAATGTACGGAAATCTTAGCGTCAGCAAAGGAAGCCCTGTACACTCCAAAAATCTTGGAAGAATGTCTCAAATTAAGTAATAGGTCTTCGTATGTGTAGTTAGTAGGCGAAATGTTAAAGAAAATTTTCAAAAGGAATATTAAAGTAATTTTGGAGAAAAACTTCACCATTCAGCATAAAGTCTGGGTAGAGAGATTTTCCCCGAGTACTTTGTATCGGATGCGATGGCAGGCCTTGCATTGCAGATTCTTAGTTTTAACTGCATAGCAATGATTATACAATTTATAGCCTACCTTTATTGTGTAACTACAAACTGCAGTTTTGTATTAGTTGTCTTGAAGGCTCCCGCAAATAGTTTAAAACATTCGCCGTGAAGCCTTAGGAATTGCGAGCTGGTTACTTGTCAAAAGAGAATGGACTGTATTGGAAAATTAGGGCAAACCAACCGTTAGGCATAGAATCACATTTCATTTTATTAAATTTCAATAATCAATACATAATAGAAATTAAACTATACTGCTATAAATTGTAATTTTTACTGTGTCAGAGCCTATATTACGAAAGATAGAACTGAATTTTTTATCATCGGTACAAAGGTATATATGACGTCATTACCTTTTTTCCGGATCCAATTCGAAGTTCCTAGTTCATTAAATATTTTAATGTTCGTACCTGTGGCTCGTGCCGGCCGGCATATACGAAGTTATATTTGCTTGTAGAATGAGCTGGAAGAGTATCGTCCTGATGACGGAAATGTCTCTGGTGGGCGGTAAGACCGCAGAGAGATCTTAACTAATCAATTATTGATAATTAGAACTTTTCCAACTGCATCCAGCTGAGCTGCCGACAGCCAAAAAATTAGATAAGTAATCTAGTACAGCTTGGCCAAGACTAACTGTAGCTCCGCTCAACTTCAAACGACCAAAGTTCTCTTGTATGATGTTGTTCACTGTAGTAGTGGGGATTGATTATATTACATTAAACTTGATATTTTCAAATTATTATTACTCTAAATTAATCGAGGTTTTAACATACCGTCCCCAATTTTTCCTCCTTGGAAAAATTAAGATGTTTGGCTAGTCTCCTCTAACGGAAGCAAAGGTACAAGCTTGGAGACTGGTCGGACGTATTCTCCTTTAGCTGTTAACAACTTGACTACTCTCACTACTCCATCTGTTCCAGGATAAAGTTCTATTACTCGACCAGTGGGCCAATGTAAAGGTGGTACATTGTGGTCTATTAAAAGTACAAGTGAATTTATTTCGATATTTCTAGTGGATACTTTCCATTTCATCCTCTGCTGCAAGGTATTTAGATAGTCGAAACGCCATTTTTTCCACATATCTTGTATACATCTGTGAATCAGTTGCCAACGGAAAGTCTATCGGTAGGAATTTGCTCAACATTATGCTCAGGCAATGCTACAAGAGCGGCACCGATCAGAAATGCCCTGGGGTAAGAAAATCTATATCGTCAGGAGAGGCTGACAGTGGGCAAAGAGGTCTGGGGTTCATAATGGCTTCAATTCGGGTCGCTATCGTGTTGAACTCTTCAAAGGTTAAAGTTTGTGTTCAAATGGTATTTAAATGTCTTGACTCCTGTTTCCCATAAGCCTCCAAAATGGGGAACCGTAGGAGGAATGAACTACCAAAGCACCTGCTGCGAAAGTAAATGTTCACTAATTCCACTTTGTGTATCTTGGGATCTAAGCCATAAATACAAATCTTTCAAACGATGGCAAGCTCTTACGAAATTAGTACCGTTATCCGAAATTATTTTCGCAGGTAAGCCTCGACGAGCTATAAACCTGTCTAAACTAGCTAGAAAGGCTTCTGTTGTAAGGTCGGACACGATTTCAAAATGAACAGCTTTAGTGCTGAAGCATACAAATAAACACAGATAACATTTGTTTACAGCAGCTTTTCGTCGTTTAGATTCCTTGATTAGGAATGGGCCTGCAAAAACGGACCCTACATTAATAAAAGGCCTACCTTGTTCAAATCTGGATGGGGGTAAATTTCCCATGATTGGGGAAAAGCCAGTAGTCCGATAGCGATGACAGCGATTACATTTGTGGACTCTCGATCGAATAAGACGTCGCCCATTTAGTATCCAATAATTTCTTCTTATTAGCTACTGAAGTAGTTGGGGGCCAGCATGGAGATAGTGGCGATGATAATAATCAATTATCAGGACAGTTAAATGTGCCGTAGGAGGCAAAAGTATAGGGTGTTTTTCATTATATTTCAATGAACTATGAGCAAGACGGCCTCCTACCCTAAGAATACCATGATCATCTTTAAAGGGAGAGAGTGACTGCATATTGTTTTTCAAAAAATGCGAATCAGATTCAAAATGATGGGTTTGAATGGACTTTATTAAAGTTCGTGTTGCCACTCTAAGTACTCTCACATTTAAAGGTCGTACTTTCCGTTCTTCCTTATGTATACGTGCATTAAAACAAAATCTGAGTATGAAAGAAAAAGCTCGAATTAATTTTCCAAATGAAGAGAACCGCTCCATTATTTCTATTAAATAAAATGATTTAGCTTGATTAGATAATATAATAACACTAGGTTTGACGTCTGGTACAGGGGCCGCATTATATTGGTTAGAAATTGGCCATTCGGAGGTATCTTTAAGAAGCCGCGAAGAGATGAAGGATTTATAAAACGTTTTAAACCTAAACGCTGCGCACTTGTGGCAGTCAGAAAAGACCGCTGTGAACCACTGTCAATTAATATTCGTATGGGTTGAAAATTTCCTAAATGACCCTTCATCATTGCAAAGGCCGTTCCCAATAACACAGAAATATCTACTTCTGAGTTAGTACTAAACTACTTCTGAGAAGTTTTCTAATGTCTCGAAATTATTTCTTTGTAAAGGTTTGAAATTAAGTATTTTGGCAAGATAATGATTCGCTTGCCTTCTTGGATTGTCATATTTTCTTTGAACACAAGCCCATGCCTGAGCATAATCAGCAGAAGAAATGGAAATAGAAGAAATAGTTAGAAGGGCAGAACACTTCAAAGCTGATTTAAGATAATGGAATTTTTGCCAATAACTTAAGTTGGGATTGTTGTGAATCAGAGGTAGAAAGGAATCCCTAAAGGAAATCCATGTAGAAATATCACCATTAAAATTTGGCCAGTTAAAACAGTAATGTAATGTAAGGTTGGGGCTCTGAAATGCTAGCTTCTACAGCCGTGCTATTTCCCGGATGCTGTTCAAAAGATCGAGAGACAAAGCTTCGTAATATGAATTTCGAGTAGTATTTCGAAGGGTATCTAAACGGTCAATAACTACGTCTTTATTATCAAGATTAATAGCAAAAGCAACCATTAGGCATAGAATCACATTTCATTTTATTAAATTTCAATAATCAATACATAATAGAAATTAAACTGTACTGCTATAAACTGAAAATCAATACTGCTAAAAATTGTAATTTTTACTGTTGTCAGAGCCTATATTACGAAAGATAGAACTGAATTTTTTATCACCGGTACAAAGGTATATATGACGTCATTACTTTTTTTCCGGATCCAATTCGAAGTTCTTAGTTCATTAAATATTTTAATGTTGGTACCTGTGGCTCGTGCCGGCCGGCATATGAAATTGTAGTTGCTTTGAAGCGACGGGGCGCTTGGTGGCGGCTGGGCGTCCTGGTAATCGTCCTGATGATGGAAATTTCTTTGGTGGGCGGTAAGACCGCAGAGAGATCTAAACTAATCAAGTATTGATAATTAGAACTTTTCCAACTGCATCCAGCTGAGTGCCGACAGCCAAAAAAATAGATAAGTAATCTAGTACAGCTTGGCCAAGACTGACTGTAGCTCCGCTCAACTTCAAACTTCAGTCCTCCTGTTTGATGTTGTTCACTGCAGTAGTGGGGATTGTTTATATTACATTAAACTTGATATTTTCAAATTATTATTACTCTAAATTAATCGCGACTTTAACAGTTGTGATTAAGATCATCATGCTTCTACTTTTATTGAAAAGGTAGTTTACTTTAGTACAAGTTTATCGCTTTTCTTATAGCACTTAACCTTGGCTTACCTGCTGATTTCGCTGTGTCCCATATCAAATACTATTAAAGCAGCTAGTTGGAGCCACTATATATTCACAAAATAAAGAATACTAAAATGGCTCTCCATTTTTGTTGGCATATCTGCCAAGGCCACACCAGCCGACTGACAACATTTCTATAAAATTTGAATTGTAAAAGCTTTTTTCCTTTGACAATAACTAAATTATAAGAATTATGAATGTTTTATATAGCTGAGGTAATAATAATGACTCTTTGGCACATCACATCACAAGGAATTGTTGTGAATTATGTTTGCAATTATTTCTCTTAAACTTTCTCTTTAAATTCCACTGTTTCACTGAACATAATGTTTGGAATTGTTCCGATTGTGTTTTATTTTTAATTTATCGGACTTTTTGCTTTCTCTTACAGATAAGCAGAGGAAGTATTCCCATCTTGAGGTTCTCTGAATAGGAATAAATATTTTACCCGCCGGTGGCGTGTGTGTGAGAGAGAGAGAGAGAGAGAGAGAGCGAGAAAGAATGAGAGAGAGCGAGAGAGAGAAAATCAGAGAGCACGAAATATCTCAAAAACATACTTGGTTGAGACCAACACTTCCATTTAGGTACCACCAACCGATAAGAAGTCAGGTTAACCGAAAAGCGACTTTACTAAATTTGTTTTTCAGTTTTAGTAATTTATTATAATTTCAGTCTCTTAGACGCTATCGATTCGATTAACCAATCGATATTGCTACCGATAATTTTTTTTTTTTTTTAATTTTTGTAATGCGAAAATTCACCAGTTATAATATATACCGTTCTGAAGCTGGGATACGTTTCGATTCATATAGGGAAAAACGTTATTACAATCCTGACCCATAAAGTTAAGAAAAATATGCACCAAAGAATTGCGTAATTAAGAAGCGTCGACAACAGGATGGAAGATAATTATAATTTTGACTGGAAAGATTTGCGGAATTGCTGCTCAAATACCGTGCTCGGCAACTTAGTTGTGAAACCTGTTGGCGGAGTTAAATACGTCATAGCTACTAGAAAGCTTTGGCAATGGGCGGAGCTTAACAGCCAATTGGTGTCACAGCTAAGTTACAGTTCTAATATTTGTGTTGTATTAAGTTACAATAACATTGCTTTGCTAGAATTCCAAGCTAGAAGAAAATAGGTTTTTCTTTAAACTTGGAATGTCAACTGCACCACACACATAATCACTTTGATTGCAAATATTTTTTCGGAAAAATTTATGTTACGACTCTCTAGGAAATCTATGAGTTAGTATTAACAATTGTCGTTATAAGTTTTGCTAAGGGCTGGCAGAGTCGCTACCCTACAATGTATGCCAAACAAGAATAATCTCCACTGTCTATTGTTGTTATTATGGCACACTGTATTCAATAAAAGTCCTTGTTTGAAAAAAGAAACAATTTGCCAATTAGAACTGTTACAATTTCATTGATTGGAAACTAATTATAGTGTTTCATATATCAGATATATTTGTTACGATTAGTATTTTATTAACGAGAGTGTTTGTATCTATAATCAGCTGACATTATAATTTAATAGATAAAACACACTTTCTAAGAACTTCAGACACCATATAAATGATGTGTGCATGATGATTACGTATAATATTATTAAAGTATATTATTTACTACAGACTACCAGTCAGTGCTCCGTCTTGGGGCTTAACGATCTCATATAGAAAATGATTTGATTTTTGTACTTTGCTAATTGTTTTTATTTGCAAAATTAATTCTAAAATGAAATGTATTTAATTTTGATGGGAGCTATATTTGAGAATAGTAAATGTTTTAAAAATTTAATTAAATTTAATTCAATTAGATCCGTTTTTAATTACGTTCAGTGCCTTTTATCTTCACAAATCTAAGCGGACCTTTCATTTTAATTAAACATGACAAGGCCGCCACTCTGACCCTTTTCAACTTCATCACTCTCTCTCTCTATATATATATATATATATTTAAATAGAGCATGCAACAGCTTTAAATATACATATAAACATACTTTTTTGGAGCATGCATAACTGTAAATGTGTGCGCGTGTGTAGTTGTGTACAAATGAATAAATTTTATTAAGATGATTTCATTAATTTCAACTTTCTCATATTGTGACAGGAAGACAATTGGGATAATTTCTATTTGAACTTTTCAACCAAAAGTATTTCGAGATCCCCTTACTACATAGAAATATTTTGAAGACACATGATCTGTGTTCGTGAGAAAATGGTTCGGGATGGTTTTGGACGAGTGGTGATTCCACTTGCTGTATCATATTTTCATGGCTCCACCACTGCCTTGAGTGAAATATATTTACTGTTAAAGTAATAAACTTGTACAATGAGCCTGGTTCTTACAAAAAATGAATTCTTACAAAAGTTCTGTTCTTACAAAAGTGAAACAATATGACAACAATATTCTTACAAATATTCAAACAATATGTGAATAATTATTACATAAGATTATTTTGAGTGGCACCTTGCCCCGCTATGTATTGTTTTTACAAAGGATGGCACTGTTTGGTATTCGCACTCCCCCTCGTCAACTAGTTTGATGGTGTAAGAGGAGATGTGCGGAACTATGTTCGATATCCTTAGGCTCCACCATACCTTGCTAGTCAAAGTATTGTGTTGAATGCCATAAAGGTAAGTAGTAGAATATGTGCCATCTTGATTGAGCAAGTAAACGGATCGAGAAGAAAAAAATAATAATAATATTCGAAAGGCGCTAATGACCTTAGCTGTCGATGCGCAAAAAAAAAAAACAGTGACTTATATTGCTACAATCTACAGCTAGAACAAGAAATAGAACAAGTATTGCCATTTATAGTAATAATAAGTAAAAATGAAATTAATACAATCATCAATATAAATTAAAGAATTACTAATTCTAAACGCACACAACCAAAAGAAAGGAAAAAAGTAAAAAAGAAGGAAAAATATTAGAAATATTTATTATCTAAAATGTATCTCTCAACTTTATAAAATTACAATAATATGATTATAATATAATAATATTCTTCATATCAAAAATAATTAAATGTACACAAAAATTCTTAAACAAAAATACCAAACACTATGGCTGAACATCTTAACTGAATTACAATCTTATTTCTATTAAATGAATTATATATTCACACACATATACATTTCAGTATTTGAATATTTTATTGAGATATTAGTTTGGAAATATTTAAAAGATGTGTATACAAAGAATTTCATTTGTCAATTGTATTTAATGCTGAAATATATTTAATACGTTGATCATTGTTCGCATTCGGCAGAGTTTTACAGTTTGGCAAATTAGCAGAGCATTCCAACAACAAATGTTCTTATGGATTTGACTTGACAAATTGGGCAATTTTCATTTGAGGTAAAAACTAGAGACGAACCTTTGAAAAATAATTTTACTGAATGAAGTACTGCTGGCGAGCTTCAATTGGCTTACTGCTCTTAATTTATCTATGTTGACCAAAACTTGTAAATCGTTTGAAGTTCATAATAATTATAATTTATTATATTTCTGTAAATATGACTAAATTTTGAATTAAATATCCGATTTATATCTTCACTAAGTAGATTATTTTCGAATTTTTCTATAATATTTTGTTTGTTGTTTAAAGCGAATTCTTTATCCATTTGAAAAAATATTGAGATCTCCCAATAGTTCCCCCAACATTCTTACGATTGTTACCCAATTGTATTCACTGTTACGTCGGTTATTATCATCTAAGAAGCATAATGATTGATAACCTTTTTTAGGCAGTCTTTCATCTGGAAGAGAGATAAATTTAATCCAGAAATTAACTATTCTTTTAAAAATAAATACCATTAACGGCGGTCTGCCGGATTCTAGCCTTATCATGTAGTGTGGGGTATAACGAGGCCAGTAAAATAGGTTTTTAAAAACTTTGCCTGGGGTGTTTCAATTGATTCTAAATATCTTAATACTTCACACTATCTGTTTTAACTGATTCATACAATTATAAATCCGCTTGCCTTCTTCTCCATCTTCTGGCGTACGATCATGGCTCACCGAATAATTGTGTTCATCATAAATTAATTTTTTTTTTCTTCATTATTTACTATTATTCAATGCGACAATGATTGGACCATTTCTGCCCACTCTATAACAGTTATTTATACTAAAATCCGGAATAGTTACATCAACTTTAGCACAGATATTTTAAACTTTGTCATAAATATTATCATTTTCTGAGGCAATTATATTGCGGAATACAACATTGTTCCCCGTATCTGCCTTTTTAGAATTTTTACTTGATCTTCAAGAAGCATTCTCTCTTCTAAATGTTTACATTTTGTTTTTAAGTTTGCTGCTTCTTTTATTGTTTCGGACATTAAATTTAGTGGCTTGTCAACGTTAGCTTTAATTTGCAAAGTTTCTTCAATATTACGTTTAATTTTCACCATAATTTCATATTCGAGAAAACCATTTTGAGGCGATAGAAAATGAAGCAGAATATTAGCAGAGTATATGTATAGCAAGGTATAGGAAGTAGTCTGTAGTCCGGGTCTACAATAAGTAAGTTTACAATAACGGTAAACCTACTCTTTTTTTAAACAAACTCAACAATTATCCGCTTGTATATATCTATTTTTTCTTTTTTCACAGAAACTAGCTGAGAAAAACTTTCCAAAATCCACAGATCAATTTCTCTTATCTTGCAGCACTCACTTGCCAAATTTCAATTATTTTGTACACTTTTAACTATGAAAAAAATGTAGAAATTCACAGGCAATATGTGAACGCGACGATAGTTTATACCAGACTCCACCACCTATACAATATTAAATCTTAAATAAAGATATTGTAAAAATGCCAAGATTGTATTATGGTTGGTAGGTCCCACAATATCTGAAGCTCTGTCTGTCATAGCATGCTATTTTCTCTTGGTTCCGACGGCCTAATTTAATGGAAGAAGAGTCGTTAGAAATGATAATCTTTACCATGAAGGTTGAGAGACACATTTGACTTTTATGTGCCTTCAGCTGGTTTCTCTTGCGCACGAAATGAGTAATTAATTAAACTGGTGAAAGCGCGTCGTGAATTTAAAAATTAAAAATAAAATTTGCGGTACGCGAAGGTGGCATTTTTACCTGCCTTTTGGATTACACCATAAAACAAGATAAAGGGGATTGCTCTTGCTCTTTAGAGCTAAGGTTACCTCAATGAGAATATAGCGCCCTCGGTCACCTACCAGCAGAACTTCAAGTTCAAGTTTCAGCATTCCAATTAAAAAAAATCATTTAGCTTTTTTCGAGAAAACTTCAAGAACTCAGAATAGTCAGTAAATTCGCACTACCATTAAAGTAAACCGTGCATTGTACTTAAAGTTCACTTAAAAGGAAAGCCTACATTTCAGCTCCTCCAGAACCCTCCTAATATTAATTCTGGAACAAAGTTCCTCAATAAATGTCAATATGTAGGTAATTTAACTATCTTTTAGCCTGCCGCGGCCATTTATTATATACATACATATTTATTTAATACATACAGACCAATCACTAACAACATATTTATTTA
>JAAEAF010009602.1:0-34624 GCA_011037195.1 Triatoma infestans
CCGGCGATGTAGGTCAGAGTAAGCTGTTCCCTTCTAAACTGAGGAGGCAGCATCCCCGACTCTACATAGAGACTTTGTAATGGACTGGTCCGGAAGGCGCCTGTGAATAATCTGATCCCTTCATTATAAATTCGGTCTAATAATTTCAGGCGTGACTTGCGTGCAGAGCTATAAATTGGCGCTCCATATTCCAATTTGGAGCGGGTAAGTGCAATGAAGATGCGCTTTAGGATTTCCCGCTCGGTACCCCATTTATAACTGCCAAGAAATTTCAATATATCGAGGGTTCTCCTTGCTTTTTTGTAAGTATAATCTATGTGATCCTGCCAGGTTAGCTTAGTATCGAAGATGAGGCCTAGGAAACGAACGCTTTCTTTGTACTGGATTGATCTGTCTTTTAAATATAATATGGGGGGAGTGTGCTCATGACGTAATCTGCAGAAGTGTAAGCACACAGTTTTAGTACTGGAAAATTTGAAACCGTTCCTTTCAGCCTCCACAGCCACTTTGTCTACTGCCTGTTGTAGGGTTTCCACAGCCACTTTGTCTACTGCCTGTTGTAGGGTTTCTCCGACCTCACCTAGATCACTTCCTGATAGGTAAATGGCGAGGTCGTCGACGTACAAAGATATTTAAATTGGATCTCCTACAACTTCGGCTAGACTATTTACTGCCATCGTGAATAATGTTACACTTAATACCGACCCCTGTGGTATTCCATTTTCTAATATGTGTGGGTCCGAAAGTACAGACCCCAGACGCACTCGGAACCTTCGTGATTCCAAAAACCCACAAAGGAACCTTGGCAATTTCCCTCTCAACCCCCATTCGTGACACTTCCGCAGGATCGCATATCTCCAAGTTGTATCGTAAGCCTTCTCGAGGTCAAAGAACACGGCCAGCACGTGCTCCCTACGCATGAATGCGTTTTGCACGTAGACCTCAAGGCGGCTCATTTGATCCAACGTGGAACGATGCCTGCGAAATCCCGCTTGATGCTGGCTGTAAAGTCCTCTCGTTTCTAACACATAAACTAGTCTATAATTAATTATGGATTCGAGGACCTTACTCAAGCAGGTGGTCAACGAAATAGGTCTATAACTAGAGGGATCACTGGGGTCTTTTCCTTCTTTAGGGATCGGTATAATAAGTGCTTCCCGCCAACCATCAGGGTATTGGCCTGTCTCCCATATGCTATTGTACAACTGGAGAAGGCTTTGCTTCCCAGCTGCGTTCAAGTTTTTGATAATAGCATACGGGATTCCATCCAAACCTGGAGCAGTATCTTTGCATTTCTTTAAAGCGTTCTCTAATTCTTGTATGGTCAGCGGTTCATTATATGTTTCAAGGATGGCAGATTCAAAGTCAAGTGGCTGTTGCTCCACGTCACCTTTTCGCCGGAGAAATTCCACCGAGTAACCCTGTGAGCTAGACACCTGAGAAAAGTGTCCAGCCAAGGCCCCAGCTACATCTCCCGACTCGGTGACGACGACATCATTGATTTTTAGTATCGGTATCGACGGGGTTCTGCGACTGCCTGAGAGAGCTTTTATCTTATTCCACACCTCCTTTAAAGTTGAAGATGAGGAAATCTTTGAAATATAGGAGGTGAGGGTTTCCTTTTTGGTTTGTTTGATTAAACACTTCTCCCTGGCTCTTAATCTTTTAAAGTTTATTAAATTTTCCTCCGTCGGATACCGTTTAAATCTATTTAGGGCTTGCTTTTTTGCCGCGTTGGCTGCCTTACATTCCGGAGTCCACCAGGGGACGGGAGATCTTGCGATTCTCCCGCCAACCCTCGGTATAGTACCACCGGCAGCATGCACCAACGCATCTGTAAACCTGCTGGTTCGAGAGTGACATCCCCTGTCAGAGGTGGTGTCACCACTCTGGCGGCATAAGCAGTCCAGTTTGCCCTTTTGATGTCGTATCTCCAGGGTATAACATAATCTGACCTGGAGATGGAGCTCGATACTAAGATAGGGAAGTGGTCACTATGGTACAGTTCATCTAGTGTGGTCCATTTCAAACGAGCAGCAATAGTGGGTGTTGCGACACTCAGGTCGATTGCACTGAAGCCTCCTGAGTGTGCATTGAAGTGTGTTGCTTCACCACTGTTGAGGAGCATCAAATTAGCATTATCTATAATCTCCTCAAGAGCTCTGCCTCGAGCATCAGATCTAGCTGACCCCCACCAGGTGTTGTGACAGTTAAAGTCCCCCATCAGCAACACCGGGGCAGGGAGCTGCGAAAGCAGATTCTCCAGATCGCTTCTCCGCCAGAATATATCTAGCTAGGTAAAGACTAGCTATTGTGACCTGCAGTGGTGTAGCCAGGCGCACGGCAACGGCTTGTAAATTAGTTTGGAGGGGTAGCCGTCTACTGGGGATGTTATCCCGCACACCACCGTGCGCCCTCCCACCTGGGGCAGGCTGTACCTCTTTACTGTATATGGCATACCCAGGGATTCGAATGATTTGCCCCGGGCGAATTTTTGTTTCCTGGAGGCACATCCCAAATGGATGGTGTTGCGCCACCATTCGGCGTAACCCTTCCATATTACTAGTATAGCCCCGCATATTCCATTGAAGAATGGACTCACACATTTAAACAGTTTGATGCGACCACACATAGCAGATTTTTGCTTATATACTACGAATATATATATAATGGATTAGATACATGGATACTGATATAATCATTGTTAATACCTATTCAGTCAGTGGCACACTGCTTCCTAGGCTTGCCTTTTGGCCAGCCTTTTTTCCTTCTTCTAGGAGGATGGTCTGAAGTGCTCCCACCCTCCGACTCAGAGGCCTCAATATCCGTCCCCAGCAGCTGCCATTGCTGCCTCGGAGAGCGGACATCATGGCCGGAGGACGTTTGTCCTCGGATAGATTTGATGCTTCTCCCCCTCACACTTACTGTGTTTGGGGGTGGCAGCATCAATCCACTACTTATTTTTCTTCTAGGGGAGCGTTTGGGTGGAGTAATCACCTTCCATTCCCCTTCGGAAACGTTTGCTTGTTTTGGTGGGATTAATCCCACCTTTGTATCACTCCCACTAACTGTGGGAGTGATTATAGGTAGCCTTACGGCTACCGGTGCCCCTTGAGGGCATTTTGTTTGGGTGGTGGGATCTCTCCCACCTTTAAAATAGCTCCCCTTAAGGCCGGGGAAGGGCCGTTTATAGATTGCCCCTGGTTATTTGCAGGGGCTGGAAGATAGTGTGCCACTGACAAGGGTGTCCTCATTTTTTCCGCATATGAAGCTTCTTTGATAATATAAGATTTGCTTTCGACAATTGCCTTTGCTTCATGATAAGGCAATTGTTGAAGAGTTTTTACTTTTTGAATTTCTTTCTCCTTAGACAAAATTGGACACCCCGAGGATCTGGCATTATGTTCTCCGCCACAGTTTATACAAGTTATTGGCGGTGTGCAGTCGCCCTCATGTTTGGGCTTGCCACACACGCACACCGCTTCTGGAGCCTTGCACTTCATGGAAGTGTGCCCGAACCTTTGGCAATTAAAGCACCTCATAGGTGAAGGTATATACGGGCGTACTTTCAATTTGTAGAAAGCGGCTTCTACCATCTGTGGCGGCCTTGGACGGTCGAAGGTGAGAACGAGCGAGGCAGTATCCACTAAGGATCCTTCCTGCCGCCGCTTAATCCTCCTCACCTCCACCACTCCCTGATCGGCCAGACCCTCTTTAATATCATCTAGACTACTGTTTAAGAAGTCGCGACAAGTGATCACCCTTTGTGAGGTGTTCAAGCGCTTGTGGGGACCTGCTTCTAGATCAGCATCCATGTATTTTTGCAGGTTTAAGATGGCTCTTATTTGAGTGCGGTTTTCCGCTTCAATGCAAATAGAGCCGTCATTGAGTTTCCTAATGCTCTTGGTTTTGCCCAATGTACTTTTAATAAAATTATAGAGTTTGAAGGAACATTCATTTGTGAATGAACCTCCTTCTTTTTTACCACAAAAAACCTACTCCAGTTGTCCTCTTCTAGGTCAATAAATTTAAAAACTGACTCATTTTCTTTCCTGTTGCCGCCCCTGGCTTTCTTCCTTGGCGGGGAAGAGGGGCTATATGGTTGCAGTGTAAACTGCACCGCAGACGATTTTCCTATAGTATTATCCTTGTCCATGCCAGGTTGTTCTTCCATTGAAACTGTCAATTGGGGATTAGTTGGATGGGGAGTTGGAAGGATGGGATATAAGGTTTGAGTTGGATTAGGGATAGGAATTGTAGTAGGGAAAGGGTTGGGGTTTAGGAGCTGGTGAGTTGGTGGGCTAGGCCCAGAAATGTTATTATGATTTTCCATATTAATCATAAAAAATTTCATCAAGGTACGTGGTCCCGCCTCCTCGGACGATCAAATGCACCCGGTTACTGTCCGGGTGGACCATCGCACCTTGACATAGTCAGGTGCCACGGAAGACAGCGTTCCGACACCGAAGTATCGACCCGTGCCCCCGCGGCCCCCCTCCTAACCCTAGGAACCCGCCTGAGGCGGAATTCCCTAGCCTTCCTGGAGTCGGGCTATCCCCCAGGTAGAGCTCTCGGGTGAAGCCGAGGCCAAAGACATGTGTTGGGATCGGACGCCCGCAGGTCGTCGTCTCCCTCAATGCCCAGGATCCCCTTTTCCACCCTAGCCCCAAAGCCTCGTGCCGGCAAGCACGAGGGAGAGATATTTATACTCCGAGCTCTCAACGAGTGCGTGTCCTTGTTCATGCAGTGTGTGTGGTCGTCTGTAAAATGTCAAGTGTTCAGGTGTGAGTGAGTGTGTGTGGTGGAGAGCTCAAACCTGTGGGTGCGCTGTACCCAAGTAGCTGCACACATCAACTACCTCTGCAGGTCCTATGTGTAGTGTGTAGTGTCAAGGGTGTCAGTATGAGTGTATATTGTAGTGTTGTTAGGCTGGGAACCCGCAGAGACGCCTAGATCTCTGAAGAAGTGGCTAGTCCACTTCCCCCTACGGGGTTATTATTATATTATTGAATTAATATAGATACATTGAATGTATTCTAAATATGTAAAGACATAATCGATGGCCTAAGCCGTCTGAGGAGTCTAATTGTATATTTAATATTTAAAGTTTAGTTAAAGTATATAAAGATTTTAGAAACAAAACAAAAAATATTAAGAATTCTATTTAAATAAAAATGAATTCTTTAAGAAATATAAAAAATATGTAAATATACCCCCCCCCCATTGCCTTTTATTTATGTGGCGTATGTTGGACAAAATATAAGGGGTGCAGTGTAGTGGACATCTTCCCATGAAATTCAAAAAGCAATTAACATTCAACCCAATGTAATCAAACAAATTTCCATATTAGCGCCGGAAGTTTCTTCCAATAGTTGTTCAGGAAAATTTTTGTGGTACGCCTTATGTATTTCTGATGATGCAATAAATGGAAATATTCTATCTTTTCGATCTGAGAAAATCGAAAGTTAATTTGATTAATTATGCAATCTGTTATTTCTAAATATAATCGCCGATAGTGATTTTCTTGTTCAGCTCTATCTAATAAATGACGTTTTAATCTGAACTGATGGGTTTCATCACTCTTATATACAGCACTGTTCCAAACTGATGGAAAAGAATGTCCTCTGCCATGTTGCAGATGAGATTTTGATAACATTTACTTTCTTGCTACAGTAAAGAATTTCAAAATCTTTAGATTATACAAGATGCTAATATAAGAAAGGAATGTAGAAAATATTTCCATAAGAAATAATGTCTCAAATTCTTGTTGAAATACTGGAAAACCACGAGATTAAAATGAATGTAATAAAAGATTAAATTAGATTAAAACTATTGATTTTAACAATGTAGCAAAGCTTTAACATTGACAGGCTGTGCTTCCCGCACATAGCACGTCCTGTAAGTCGATACAAAGTACGCAGTAGTATCCCCATCCCACCATGCCAGACATATATCCCCACTCTGCCAGATAAATAGAGTGGCAGTGCCACGTGATGCCGTGCTGCTGGTAGAGCGCTCGACCAAACCGGCCAGAGCTGTCAGAGGGACTAAATACGTATAATATCGGAGTGATGTTCAATTTGGGTCTTCACAGTATAAGTTCCATTAATGACTTTTTAATATAAATGATTTTTTTTTTTTTAATTTAAGGCGCATCAACATCTATGGTCATTGGCGCCCGGAGCCTTCTCAGTGCACTGCCGGCCTCCAGACAGTGTTCTCTCGTTACAGGCTAAAAATGTAAATTAATATTTGAAACTCATAAATACAGCGGGTGTGGCGCACGACTAGCAACCCGCAATATCAGCCCCTGATTTTATATAATATATATAGCACATTATGTTCATGACTGAAGAAGTATGATAGTATGAATGAATGAATGATGATGCTTTATTGACAACATTCAGAAAACAATACAGTTCAACATAATGTCTACGACATGGTCAGTGACCGTCTGTCAAAGTCTACACATCGAAATTACAAATGGCGTAAATAATAATATAATAACATATAAATTTAACTTGCTCGTTTACCTAAAAGTAGTCCTAATGAAATTTAAAAATTAAATTCCTGAACTAAAAATTGCCTATAATATAATGCCTCTTTTGTGAAACTAATCAAACACTGCCAGTTGCTTCCATAAAGTAAATCAAATATTCTTCTAAAGTAAAAAGTTGTTTATTAAAGAATCGTACCCTCTGCGACATCAGGATGGAACATTCAGCCACAAAATGGAAAGTGTTTTCCACTTTATTCAGATAAAGTGCATAGCATTTATTACCATAACATTTATTAGCTAATCACAGTCTATAATTTAAATTTAACAATTCACCTCGTAATTAAAAAACACTCATTGAAGCCAGATCCAGGTTTTCCAACATATGATTAACATTAAAATTCAAATACTTATAGCTTTGATGAAAATTTGCACTGCTAGTTAGAAATGCGACTTGGCGCTGTGTGTTTATTATGGAGGCTAATAATTCCTTAGTCTGGACATTCCAGTTCTACAGTCGGGTAAACGTCCAACTGAACTCCAACTATCTGCTAAAATAGTCCAATTTTTAAACAGTAAATTTTGGCTTTAACCATTTCCAACGCCAGGTTAACTTGTCTTCAGAGCTGCTCAGCAAAATAATTGTTATGTAAGAGAAATGAAGTTTTAGTGTGTAAACAAAAAGGGTGTTTCTGCCAGTTTTCAGATGGAGCTTGTAGATTGGTGCATTTAAAGGCAATCTAAACAATTTCTTCATAAAGAATCTTTGAAACTTCTCTACTACTACAAAAGCTTCCTCACCGCAAACTTGACACCCGTAGCACACCATAGTACGAATGATGGCATCAAATATTTTATATTTAATGGGTAGTTTAATATGTTCATTTGAAACAAAATTTTGCCAAATATTCCCTATACTACGCCTGCCAACATTTAATTTCTCTTTAAAGTGCAATTAAAAATTCAGAGTTGAAAATAGATTTATTGCGAGGTAATAATTGTAGGTCGGCACCACTTGTATCTGATTGTTACTATACCTTCACTTTTCGCACAATCTATGCTTATCCTCACTTATTTTAAAAAATAACAATTTTCGTTTTATTTAAATTTACATGGGAATTTAAAATCGACGTGTAGTCACTAAGCCTTTCAATTATTATTTGTAAAATAAATGAAAAAGTATTCTCAAGTGTAACCATCCATCCTAGTCTCAACTTTCGATCATTTAAATAACCATTAATTCATTCATACCAAAAATAACTTATATTTCAATTATAAATAAAATTTATTACTTTTTAATATCCTTTAATACCAGTTTAATTAATTTAGTCATCCTGGTTTTTCTACCGAAACGAATAAATTTGGTATTCCTTTTAATGAATAAATTAAAATAAAATATTTAGGGTAAACATTAATAAAACATTCAGTTTAGGGTTCACTCATATTTATAAAACCTAATTGCAAATAAATTGCTTTGAGGTATAATTTTATTTATAGTGTAGTAAAAAATAATATTCTCTTTTGTTTAGGTAATTATTTCATTTTTAATTTTTTTTATTTTATTTTAACATATCATACGTACTTATGTCGTTCTGTTGATCTTTGCTGAATTAAATTACACCAGTTTTTCTTTTAAAATATAACGGTAACATCCGTCTCTTCATTTTTAAATTTTTGCTTCATAATTACACTTTCTTTAAAATGCCATAATCTTTCTATGAATATTGGAGATATATTTACGTATTAAAAAATCAAAATTGTATAGTTAATATGTCACTTTCTTAGTACGAAAAACTTTTAAAAATTATTCGACAGTGATTAGAGCGTTGGACTCCCCTGCGGAGGACCAGGGTTTGAGTTCAGTGCTACCCTTAGATTTTTTTCTACCTAGGAGCCTCTACAGCTCACTGTTCGGTGATGGACATAGTTGTCTGTAACGAGAGAACACTGTCGGGTTGCCTAAAGTGCACTGAGAAGGCTCCCCGGGCGCTAATGACCATAGATGTTGACGCGCCTTTAATTTATAAAAAAAAAAAATTTTATTTGATCAAAAAAAATACAGTCATAGCAAAGGAGTTCGCCTTGCTTTTGTATAAAATATAAAAATATAGAATAAGGAAAAGAAGTGAAAATAAATATAAGTGTGAATAACAAAATAAAAAAAAGAAAATATCATTCTTTAAATATAAACATAATAATGGGAAAGGAAAAAACTATATATACAATTTTTCAATAACTGCATATTTAAATCTTAATTGAAGTACTTCGATTTGTATAATTAAAGATGCTGTTTATTTTGTCCATTGAATTCATACTGTCGTAAGATTGAAACCAAAGGGTCTGAGTTATCAATGTGTTTACTAAACCATGTAATATGTTAAGCATTCAGTAGAGAACCGTTCACAAAAATATGTTCCAAATTATCAAGTATCAAGTTCTGATAAACAATAATTACAGTTTTTATCAGAGTAAAATTTATACTTTGTTCCATTTTTATATATATATATATATATTGCTGGGAATTTTTTAGAGGCAAAATGAATTCGGACAATAATTGACAATCTATTGGCTGGAATTCTGAAATTAAAATTAAAAAAAAAGTAAACAGGGGAGGGATTAGGTAAGTGGTTAGCTCGTTAGACTCCCACGCGGAGGTCCCGGGTTCAAGTCCAGTGCTAACTTAGATTTTTTTCTTCCTAGAAGCCTCTACAGCTCACTGTTCTATGATGGACATTTTTGTTTGTAGCGAGTAAACACTGTCCGGAGGCCTGCAGTGCACTGAGAAGGCTCCAGGCGCTAATGACCATAGATGTTGACGCGCCTTAAATTTAAAAAAAAATAAATAAATTATTAGGCGAATTTCGAGATGATAAAATATTACTACAATATGGATTATATCTGGAATCTAATGCTATGTTAATATCCCGGCTGATACAATTACTAGTGAATGTCTCTAATAATTCATTAAATAAAATTCCGCGAAACCTTTGGACTTTGCAGGTGCCATATATCATGAGCAATTTTTATCTTTTAATATTATTTCGGCGGTACAGACTAGTATGATATTGGATAGGAGTTGATACTTAAACTTAGAACAGCTATCCTTAAACTTTGGCCTCATTTTTATATCGATTGTTAAATCTCTGTCTGGGAGCTTGAAATAGAAACTCTAATTATATCATTTGATATTATGTGAACGATAAAATTTCCCAATAGTATAATCGGCCAAATACAACATGGCGGACTTACATAGGATCTTGCATTTCCGGCCTAATTCTCTTTAACCTTCTTCTTCAACAATGGAATGAAAATTCGTTTTCTCTTTATTGGTCACATTAATTTTATAAAACAGTAAGTAGTATGTTAGAAGTAATTTGATTATTTTTCATACTTTTATATCAAAAAGTTATTTCACAATTTGTTCATTTATAAAATACTTACGAAAGGAAAATTAGTAAAAAAATTCTAATTGTTTTTTTTTTTAAAGAAATAATAAGCTATAAATAATTAACCAATCAATGTGTAGAAGAAACGGTGACAAACGTGGGCGTGCTCAATATGATAATTGCAAATTTCTGGTTGGCCTAACATACAACCAAATTTCTCACTTCTCATTGTGATTGGCTAATTATTAATAGTTAATTATTTCTATGAAAAATCTAGTTTAGAATTTTTTTTACTAATTTTCCCACTGTAGGCATTTTATACATTACCGAAATATGCAATACAATTTGTTAATACAATTTGTTACAAAAAAAAGATGCAAAAAATCAAGTTATTTTTAACCTAATATTACTGTTTTATATAAATAATGTGTGTTATAAAGAAAAAATTCAGCATTTTCATTCCATTGTTGTAAAACAAAGCAAAAGAGAATTAGGCTGGAAATGCAAGATCCACCATTTTGTATTTGGCGGTTTATACTAATGGAACATAGTAAAATTGATATTAAACACCCATAAGAGTGTAGGGATTAACTCAGTGGTTAGCGCACTAGCCTCCCACGCGTACGACCCGGTTTCGAGTCCAGCAGTGCTACTCTTAGATTTTTTCTTCCTAGAAGCCTCTACAGCTCACTTGGTCCGATGATGGACAGTGTTGTCTGTAATGAGAGAACCCTGTCCGGAGGCCGGCAGTACATGGGAAATCTCCGGGTGTGCCAATGGCCATAGATGTTGATGCGCCTTAAATTAAAAAATTTATAAAAAGCATAAAAATTTCTCAAAGCAATTCATAATATTTAGTTAAAAAAACATTTCTTTGACCTGTAGTTTTTAGCTATTCATTGTAGTTGTGTTAATTTTATGTATATGGTGCAGTCCGCAAAGTTTTCAACTTTCAAAAACTACAGTAATTCTAATGAGAGTGTGAGGGACTCATAACAAGTTTTGTTATGAGAGAACTATCTGAACTTAAGAAACAAAGGTCGCTTTAAAAGTTACCTGCTGTAAAAAGAAAACTGGACATGTAAAGAATAAGCTGAAATATTTTATCAAAAACTAATATGTAAATCTTCAGTGATATTTAATTTACCATATTAATAATATTTATGTTTTGAAAATAATCAGATAATTTTATTTTTCATTGATCATTTTTTTTTTAATTGATAATAATTTGTGAATAATATCATTGTGACATAAAAAAAAAAAATTAAAAAGACAATATGGGAGATAGGAAAAAAAGAGAGAATATTAATTAGAAATATCCTGTCTGTCAGATGGAGTGACCGGGGAATTGAAGAGGGGCTCGTATGAGCGTGCATTTGAATGGTACTACAATGGTTGGTGAAGTCAACGCTTTGAGACAGGTCAGTGACGTGCCTTTCATCAAATCACAACTGAAAATGTCTTTCAGTATTATCTCTTTTTTTTTTCATTTTTTTTAAATTGGCCAAGAATTGAACAAAATATAAAAAAATTGGAGAAAATTGTAAAGTTTTTATTATTTATTTTGTATAATGCTTCAGCAAAAATTATTAAAAAACTGCTAGTTTGAGAGATATGCTTCTCAGAACACCCAGAACTTTCTTATCCAACAAACGTGATGTGATTATTCATTCCTTTTCTGTACATCTATTTCATTGTTTGCTGAATCTTTAACTTCATAATATCCCTTTTTGGTTTTGCAATTTTGAAATTGAGAAGCTCCCCCAGAATTTATCTAAAATATTCTTCTTTTTTACTTTCTCTTACTCCTAGTAAGATTTACTTTCTCTTACTCCTAGTAAGAGGAAGTATTGTAATCGTGTCAAATTTTCGATATCGAGTTTTCACCGGAAATATCCGTTTTGATGTCCCCTGAGTCCAAAAAAGTGGTTTTTAATGGGCTCTGTTGGTGGTGTGTGTGGTGTGTTTGGTGGTGTGTTTGTTGTATGTATGTATGTATGTGAACATTATAGCTCAAAAACGAAAAACAGAAAGTAAACTTGATATTCCGTTTAGGTATCACCATGGGATCTGACCTACGTTATCTGTCCAAATTCCTCAACCGGAAGTACCACTTTACTAAGTTGGCTTTTACTTTTTTGCGATTTTCTCAAAAATGGCTCCGACGATTTTCTTTAAACTTAATATCAACCACACATACAAAGAGCTACAACTTTTATTTGAAACATTTCTCCGGGAAAATGCAATGAAGGGCACTTTTGGGGGAGGGGTGGAGTTTGGTTTCCATGTAAAGTGCTATTTCAGTTTATTAGAGAATTCTGTCATCTAAAGAATGTTAATTAGAATTAAATATGTTGTTGAAATTCCGAGTTTGAAAAAAATTGGATAACCGGAAGTGCATTTACTTTTACCACATTATTAAATGATTTATTCTCTTTTTCGCAATTTTCTCAAAAATGGCTTCGACGATTTTTTTTTGAAACTTCATATATAAATTAAACATGCAAAGATCTAACATCTTTTATTTAAAACATTTCTTTGGGAAAATTCTTTTAAGGGCACTTTTAGGGGAGGGGTGGGGTTATGTTTTTCTCTAAAGTGCTATGATAGTTGATTATACAATTCTATCATCCAATATATTAATTAAAATAAAAAGATGGCTGAAATTCAGTCAAGAAAAGTAGTAAACCGAATGCGCTTTTACTGACAGTTTTTTTCAGTTTCGACCGGGGGGGGGGACGAATTCATTCAAATTTGGTACACAAACTACAAATTTGTCAATTCGTATTTTTTGAGAACTGGAGTAAGAGAAAGTTGTGTGAATGTTTCACACCAGATTTTTTTTCTAGTTAGAATTTTGCTATACGCCTGCACTTATAAAAATCCAATAAAATCTGAAATTTAATATCATAAATTCAGCAAAAGTATCTAAAAATAAATATTTTTTGTTTTAAATATTTCAGATTAAAGTGATAGGTTCATATCTACGATAGGTTATACTTGTTTTCCAGAAAGTTCAAAAAATTCAAAAACTTATTCTGTCAATATCTTAAATTAGGAATTCTAGCAATATCAAATTGTTGCAATTGTAGGCTGTTAGAATTTGATCTGATGTATGTGATTGTCGGTGATCAACCAGGTTAAAATATTTTTAAGTTTTTATTTTTTAATTTAAAACATTGTTTGCCATCTCCAGGGCCTCTCGTAGGGATTTTGGGAACTGAAAGATTGAAATGCTGGGAGCATAAATTTGCTAAGCTTTGATGAGGAACTATTTATGGAGAAAATAATAGGACGCCTCCTTCACTATTTATCCGATTAAACTTTCCACCAAAAAGTCAACACAGCAAAAAATTTAGTGAAGCGTGCCATTTCACTTTCCCATCCAAACTTTCACAATGAAAACATTAAAAAATCTAGAAAAATTCTTTCCCCTAACAGTTACCCCACACACACACACCATAAACAAAATAATCAAAAAAACATTGACAGCACCATTATACACACCACACACTACTAATTCCACCAACATCACGAATACACCAATTCACAGATCTCTTACACACACCCACTCTCTCTCCCCAAAAAAATAAACAAATCCCTTAAAAAACATATCCCCAATCTCACCACTGGCTTCACTACCACTGATAAACTTGCCAAACTATACACCAAACTAAAAGACTCCCATCCTTAAACTAAACAAAACCCACACAGTATACAACATCAAATGCACTACACCACTTTCAATATCACTTACGTAGGAGAGAGAGCTCACAATATTTACACAATAGACTAGAACAACATAAATATGACATCACCTAAAAAAAAAAATAGACAGCACAGCCTTTTCCAAACATGCATTATCCCTAAATCATTCCTTTGACCTGCAAAACCCATCCATTTTAACAACACAACCTAATCACACAAAACACCTCCTTGCAGGATCAATACATATCCACCTACAAACCAATCCCATAAACTACAGAAATCAACAAGAAATCATTTCATCTCTCTCTGCAATAACATCCTCCATTCCTTAAAGTAGACCTCTATGCGTTCACCTAGTCCTGAGCCTTATCATCCTACATTTTATTATTTATTATTTGTCTTTGGGGAGAGACCAAACCCTACGCTATCCAAAGCCTCACTGGGCCCATATAGCTACCTCAAGAAAAACAACAACAAACCGGGTCTAGAACCGGATCCAATCCAGACCCGGATCTAATCCATCTAAAATTCACCGCAGTCCGAATAAATCGGACAATAACCTTAAGCGGAAATAGCCTAAGCTCTTCCACAGACATCCTATTCCGACCAAAGGTCCTGAACCTATTTTCTCACAATCCAGGCAATCAGTCATAAGATGGATGGGTGTTTCCTCCTCAGCCTCACAGACTCTACAAAATGGATCCGGCATGAGCCCCGTTTTGTAGAGATATCTCCTTAAACCTTAATGTCAAGTAAGAGATCCAACCAGATGCCTAAGAGAGTTCCGTGAAAAATACAGCAACGTCTTACTAATGGCCTTGTCCGGACACCCGATGAGCATTTTGAACTGCCGAAAACCAACTGAGTTGCCTTACAGACATGTGCCAGAAGACACGCCAGGCTCGAGAACAGCAGGCTCGGGACCAATGAAAGGAAGAGAGGCGCCTAATTTGGCAGACCTATCCACCTCCTCATTTCCAAAAATTCCCATGTGACCTGGCACACTGACTAGAAGCATATCCTTCAGAGAAGAAAGCTCTTCCAGTCTTTTAGACATTCTAACAACAAACTTGGAAGTGAAGACACATAAACTCAGCGCCTTCAACGCAGCTTGGCAGTCCGAGCAGATACAAACACCTTTTAAGTTAGAGTTACGTACCCTCTCATCCAAACACAACAAAGAATAGCATAAACCTCAGTCTGGAAGACTGTGGTCCATTCACCAAGAGATACTACCAAATGATCTCCGGTCTCAAAATAGACCGCAGCTTCAGACCTACCTTCCATTCTTGAACCGTCTGTGTAACACCGGAAATAATTATTAGGTATCACACCAGACGGACCCAATCTTGACCAATCTTCCCTAGAGGGTAACCTGACACTGTAAGAATGCTTGAAAACAAAAGTCTTCAGCATTCTATCAGAAGGAAAACCTGTAACAGGAACCTTCAAAAGCATCTCGCAATGAATGGTAGAGTGACCATATCGCTTATCCTGCCAAAAACCTGCCTCTTTAATTCTATAACAGGCTTTCATTGCCATAGTTTTCACCTCTACAAAGAGCGGTGGAATTCCTAATAAAGTCTCCATTGCAGCTGTAGGCGTGGTCCGCATCGCACCGGTCACCGCCAGACAAGCCAAGCGTTGAATATCCTCAAGCAGCAGTCTAGCGGATCTTATCTCAATGCGACGCCACCACACCACAGCCGCTTACAACAACCTAGGTTTAATAACCATACCATAAATCCAAAACATCATCTTGGGAGTAATCCCCCAATTTTTACCTACGATCTTCGACATTGCCAAAAGGAAATAATTGCCTTTTGATGCTGTGCCTTAACATGCTCCGACCAATTTAATTTACTGTCAAGAACTACCCCAAGAAACTTCACCGATTTGCAAATCTGAACAGAAGTTCCTAATAAGTTAGGAGGTTTTAATCCTACGATCTTCCTCGTATTAGTAAATAAAATAACCTGGGTCTTACTGGGATTAATTGAAAGATCCTTATCCTGATTCCAATCATATACCATGTTGAGGGCACTTTGCATTAAGTCTCAGATAGTAGTCAGACGTCGCCCCATCAATAATATAACACCATCATCGGCATATTAGATTTGATTAGAAACGGGGGGGCGAGCCTCATTCCACTGCGACCTACAGGACGAGGTCTATTGTGGATCCCCATCATCGGCATATGCCTGTACATAGAATCCCAATGAATTCATCCTGGTTATCAGTTCATTCATGACAGCACACCATACTTTGGTGAGAGACAACCACCTTTAGGAACTTTCTCCCCGCTCCCACAACCACAGTGCGCATACCTATAGAAGCCTGTATAACTCTACTCCTTAGATAAATACCTATCCAGTTAATTAAAACTGGTTGTATACCTTTTCGACCTAGGGAATCTTCAAGAGCATCAAACGATACTTTGTCAAATGCCCCTTCAACATCAAAGAAGCACCCTAAAGCATATTCCTTTGTCTCTAGAGCAGATTCTATCCTACCGACCAGACAATGCAAAGCAGTCTCTGTCGATTTTCCTACTGTATAAGCATGTTGGTTTGGATGGAGTGGATGATCCTTCAAAGGACCATCAGTAATATACCTATCCACCAACCTTTCCTAAGTTTTTAGAAGGAAAGGCATAAGACTTATAGGTCTAAATGCCTTAGGTCAGAGTAGTCACTTCTTCCTGGTTTAGGAATAAAGACCATCCTAACTTTCCTCCATAATGTTGGCACATAGCCAAACATTAAACAACCTTTAAAAATCCTTATCAACACCTCCATCAGTACATCCCCCCAGTTTGTAGCTGACAGGGATAAACTCAATCAAGTCCAGGGGACTTAAATGGTGAGAAACTTTGCACAGCCCAAACCACTCTGTCCATAGTAACTACCTTATTCACGGTAGCCAGCTCACTAGGTTCTAGCTTCCTCCCACCAACTGCTGTTTATGTTTATGTTATCCGGGAAATGGGTATTAAGCAAGAGCTGTAATGTCTCCATTTCTCCTCCCGTAAAGGAACCGTCAGGATATCTTAAAGTACCCAACTGATAGTCCTTATCCTTACCAAGAATCCGTACCAGCCTAGATCTCTCTTGAGTCTAATTTAGATCCTCGCGAAACGATCTCCAAGAGTTTCTCTTAGCTTTCCTTAAAGCATATTTATATGCTTTTCTAAGACTATTGTAACTATCCCATGATTCCGCCCCTAACTTATCTTCTTAGCTTTTCTAACGAAGATGACCACCCTACTACCACTAACCAACTTGGGAGGACAGGTCTCTTCGAATGAAGACTTAATGTGTTCAAGTAGAATACCAGTCTCTCTTTCCAATTCAGTAATATCACCAAGAGCACTTGACTGGACAATCATTCTATCTCCTAGAAGTCTAGAATAAGAATTCCAATCCGCCCTTCTGAGGTTCCTATAGGTAGCCATGGTGATTAGATCAATCCCCAGTCTAAACCTAATAATCCTGTGATTAGAAATAGAAGCTTCCGAATTTACCCTGCAATCACTAATCAGTTTACTAATATTCCTAGAAGGAAGAGTAATATCCTGGTTACAAAAGTGGGTTCAGAACCCCTATTTACAACATCCAGCTCAGTACCCATCAAGAAGTCCATAACAGCATGACCCCTAGTATTGATGTCGCTGCTGCCCCAGACAATATAATGTGCATTTGCATATAATTATAGGTGTGTTGCTGGACTCAGTAAAGCGTGCTAAATATACTAATTCCTGCGGAGGAGGAGAGGGATGATCATAGGGGAAAAAGGCCGAGGCCACCACCATATCAAGACATCGGCCACCAATCCCCAGAGCAACCCTCACCGCCACCAGATTCCTAGAGCAAAATTGTCTGAGCAGAACGGCCCCGACATTTCTACTAACGCAAATTCCTGCTCTAGGAGTGTCCCCACCATCCGCAACAAACAGCCTGCCATTGACAGCACTCGAACCTCGAACCAATCCTTTATAAGCATAAGGTTCTTGGATAAGTGTAAAATATGTATGCAACCCAGCAATAGAGCGGCACAAATTAGCCGTTGCATCTTTACTATGCTGCAAGTTAACCTGAACCATTTCTACCCTGTCAATCATAGTGATAAGCCAACTAATGGAAGAAATGGAACGTCTGACATACTTGATAGCATGCAGGAACAAAAATAAATAAATAAATAATAATAAAAAATAAATTAAAGTAAAGTAAAGTAAAGTAATGTAAAGTAATGTAAAGTAATGTAAAGTAAAGTAATGCCTATTTTTTCAGGCGGGCTTAACCCAACTACCAAATTAGGTGTCGTGGACGGGGGCGGAAGCACCTACTTTACTATTAACATTTTTTAAACAAATATAAAATTTAGTTATACGCTGGACTCGAACTGGGGTCCTCCCACTTACAAGTCCATGCTCATAACCAATACACCAACACCCGCCCCTATTAAAAAATAAATTAATTAATTAATTAAAATATATAAATAAATAAATTTATTAAATAAATAAATAAATATAAATAAATAAATAAATTAAATAAATAAATAAAAATACCTGCCTTACTTATCTCCCCTTTAACAGGGGGACAAGTCCTCCGCTGCTCCTCCTGACACGTTCTCCTCCAGGAGCAAGCCTTCCCTGCCTCTGGATATTTTTCCAGATTCCCACCCATTAGTGCATCCAGGCCCTGGTCACCCGACTCTGGATGTACAGAGGAATTACCCCCACCCTGGTGGCCCCTCCACTAAGGGACCCCCGGTTGACGAATTTAAAAGTTAGAAACATATAATAAATAAAATTAAAAATTCATCTCCAGAGCTCTCCACCCTCCACGGAGCCTCACAATTTGGGACGCTTTGAAGAAGCGCCAAAGCTTGATATAGCGCCCAGGGATTATGGATCCTGGCCCACAATACCCGGGAACTCACCCATGCGTTCTTTACGTTAGCTGATTGACCAGAACTGGGTTAGGCTGTGGCCGCCTGTTTAGTGGATCAGGAACCAAAGTGGTGTGTTGGACTGCAAGGCACGCCGAGGAAACTTGCCTCTAGCGAGAACCTGCTTCCTCAACCACCAGGACTTCCCTTCCCCACGACATAGTATCCACACACGACAAACATGTGGGTGGCACGCCGTGCCACTGGCGTTTAGGAATGTAATTGTGTAGATGTACGATGTTAAGGCGTTTAGGTGTAAGTGATGCAGCATGAACCCCCATAGAGGCTCCGCAGCGAAAGAATTCGCTGCAAGAGATTCAGACCGCACATAAAGTATGGCGACCCAAACAGAGGGCAGAAAAGTTTCTACCAACTCACACTGCTGACAGGGCACCGCTGCACTCGTTAGTCTGTAATTGTAGCTGAGGTATGTGGGAGTGCTAAGTTCCCAAATAGCCCGAAGGCTACCGTCTGCGTTCGCCCACTAGCTTGGCCATCCACGCTTCCACAAAAGTGGAGCGCAGATGTTTCCAGAGCCGCAACGAGGACGCGCTGGTTGCAGAAATGAGGTTCCGCGACAGAATATCCGTCTCTAGAAACATAGGGAAGTTTCTCCTATGTGAGAAAAAATACTCCCTCAAATCATTTGGCTCAATCATCCTACATACTTCCTTCCCCTGCTAATTCTCTTTCCTCCTATCTGTCTGTTAACCTATATCCGTTAATCCTATGTATATTTCAATAAATCAATAATTTAATTACCAATTTAAAACAAATTTATATATATATATATATATCCTACCTCTAGGTTCTTCACTACCGATGAAACATAATGCTATTCCCCCCCCCTCACTCCCGGATTTTTCCACCTCACCTTTCACTGGCAGTAGTACATTCACAATTATTGACACAACCAATAATGTTGTAATAGGTTTTCCATATTTCTAATATTTTAAGGATTATAACCTTGCTGTAATTTCTACTTTATTTATCTTTGTATTTACTTTGTTATTTCATTTATTTTTTTGTTTTTTTTTAATTATTCGTATTCGTTTTCAATGACTTTACTAGTTATATTTTTATTTTTATAATTTTTCTTTATAGAGAGCTTCTGAAGATGGCAAACAATGTTTGCCGAAACGTCGGGTTTTAAATTAAAAAAAAAAATAAAATAAAATAAAAGATATTTTGTGTTTTTACCCTAAAAACTGTCTGGTCGATCAGCCGACAATCACATACCTCACATCAAATTCTAACAATACTTCTAATGTGTATTTAATATAGGTTCATTTTTGTGAAAAATTTTGTTCACACACAGACCTCGACCATTCGCGCTTAAAACATTATTTTCGTATTCAGTGGACCTGATAACACGTGTATTCGGTGAAAACTCAACTTCCAAAATTTCACATAATCGCAATACTTCCGCTTACTAAGATTAAGTTAAAGTAAAAAAATTAAATGATCAAACTTGTTTTATGAGCTACAAATTAAACTGCATTTCCCAGCTAGTATGGGTATCTACTTGATAATTCATTGACTTATTTTTTTTTCAACATTTCAGTAGATGTCTTTCAATCTTATTTTATACTATTTGATAGAAAATTCTCCTTTTGAAGATTGATTCCGGAATACATTCATTACTTCTTCGTCTTCTATATTCATTCATTACATCTTCTGTAAGATGGAAGTCAAAAAAAAAAACATATGAAGCATTTCCTTGATTTTAAACAGCGTCAGTATATTCCGAAATTACATATTTGGTCTCTAAATCATTTTGAATAATACTACTCTCTAAAGTTTTTTGCTGGCACTGAGAAAGTTGTAATGAACTTTTCATAACTAGTTACAAACCTCCATGCTGAAGGATTATTTCTTCTTCATTTCACTTTCATTCAGTATTCACTTACAATTTTCTCTTAAAATGCTGCTTTAACTAATTCAGTAAAAACTCACCCAAATTATTCCTTTAACACAACAAAAGAGAATGATTTTTATTTCCTTCAGTACCTTTGTAATGAGCAAGTCCTCATTACTGTCAAAGTTGCCAACTATTACTATCTATCCAAATTATTTCATTTATATTATATATTTAGCATATAATTTATTTTGAAATAATTCGGAATATCCATTTAAAGTAATGATAATTTGATAAGTTTTAAGATTATGAGCATGGACTTATAACTGGGGAGGTCACGCAGTTCGAGTTCCCACGTATCTACTAAATTTGATATTCGTTTGAAAAATGTTAATAATAAAATAGGTGCTACCCCCCTCAGGTACAAGACACCTAATTTGGTAGTTGGACGTTAAGTCCGCCAGAAAAAATAGGCATTTCTTTACTTTACTTAGTTGAACTAAATATTTTGTTCAACTAAGTAAAGTGATGTATCCCCCTTAGCATCCCAAGAAGGATATACCCTCAGGGGGTATATCCTGAGTTAAACTATAATTTTTAAGAAATTCAAAAAGGAAATTTTTATTCCGAAGAAGGCAACAATTTGCTGAAACGTCGGTGAAACTTTGAAAAGCGTTTTTTGTTTTTTTTTTGTTGACCGGACCTCTCTCTCAACATCCATTTTACAATATTATAATGAGATGTTTATACGGCAATCGCTACAGGAGTTTTTTTTTTTTAAAGAAAAAAGAATTCTTTGCTGCTCTACATTTCGGGTAACATTGGTGCCCTTCTTCAGGAGCACTTTATGGTAGAGGTTAGGAGTGTATTTGAGAACGTTCTCAATGTACACTCCTCTCCTATCCTTCAAATTTTGCCGGAAAATTCTTTGAAAAAAAGTGATAGGTCTATATCTGTGCAATTAGCATTCCAGGTTTAAAGAAAATAATTCTACCTCTTTACGAGAAAATTCTAAAAAAACCTTAAAATGTATTTTGTAAACTAGCACTTCCGGTTAATCAATTTTCTTCATATTTGGATTTCTAACAATGCTGCTAATATTTCTTAATATTTTTGTCTGCGCGGCAGACACCTAAGGCGAGATGGCGAGTAGCGGGGAAAAACAAAAATGAATAATAATGTAAAACCAATGAAAACGAGACATACACTTCGGTGACGGTGAGTGATGAATCGAAGAAGGGTTGATGAGACGAATGGCGGACTGACAAAGGAAGAGGTAGCGTACGTGTAGTGCGTGTGTGTGTGTGGTGTGCGTATGGGTGTGGGTGCGGGGTGGCGAAAGAAAGGAACTCAGATGAGCGTAAAGGGATTGGACCGCTCCTTTAGAAGCCTTTAGATGCCGTTGTTGAAGCGGCGGTGATGGCGAGTCCATTAAGGCGCAGATGATATAGCCTCGTGAAGGTAATGGCGCGGAGAGATGATTTTTACTACTCATCGATGAATTAATATTAATTAACAAGGCGACTAGGCGCGTATAAAGCGACGCGAAATATAAAGGGCGAATTCACAGTACAACACTAACTAAAGAAGCAGAAGCGGTAAATACGAAGTTGCATTGGCGAGATATTGAAGGTAGTGGGGTAAAACCACGGCGTTGGCCGGATGGGCAAGCGGAAGTAGTGGGGAAAGAAGGTTGGTGGTGTGGTGCGAGGAACGGATAGAGATGGTGTAGGGTGAGACAGGAAAGCTGACCCCTTTCCACACCAACCGGGGGAGGAAAACGTGGGCAGCGAATTCTGAGAAGGGCGTACTGATATATGGACGGCCGCGCGCACGCACGGAAGTAGGGAACAGTTAGGCGGACTAACAAACAGACGCAACAATTTTGCTGGTGGTAGAAGCATACATTATAATAAACCAGTACTTTAGCAGAGAGATTCCCCCTACTACTTCCTTACTCCCCCCTAAAAAAATCAGTTTTTCCAAAAAGATGCTTCAAATAGTATTGATAGGCATTTATAAGCATAGATAATATACGAAGTTTTAAGAAAATGTGGATGGGTCTGCAATGCTGGATAATATCTGATACGTTATCCGTCGTAGCACGCATATTTATTTATATTGTCAGAGCTTCGTGTAGAGAGTTCACTTCGACGTAATGTTTCTGTTACAATCAGATGAGTGAATATACACAAACTTGGTGAATATGCACTGACGATGGATGAAAATTCAGAAACCGGTCAGAAACAATATAAATATTCATGCTACAACTGGATAAAATACCACAGATTTTAAGAAAATCATTGGAGACATTTACCCAGAAAATCGCGATAAACTGGGGAAAAAAAAACGTTCATCGATTTCGGTTGATGAATTTTTGACCCTTACTTCACTTATTGTGAAGATGTGATGATGGTATTTAAATGAAATGACTAATTTGAGCTTCCAGGGCAATTTCTTTCTTGAGGTATTTTGTACACAACACACACATATACGCAGACACACAAACACATAAATTCGCACATATAGAACCATTTGCTAAAATAATTACAGAGGTCCTGGAGAAAATGTGTATTTCCGGGGAGAACTCAATTTCGAAAATTTGAACGCTGTCGCAATATTTTCTCTTAACGGCAGTAAGAGAAAGTTAAAAAAATTGACACCTTTCTCACTCATTACTGTAATTATAGGAATAAGTTGAGCGAGTTCTTTAGATGGTCAGTAAAAACATCATTTTAAGAGAAATTTTAAAGAGAATATTGAATGAAAAAAAAAATCCATGTTATTTATTAATTGCGTGAAACACTCACACGACATTCTCTTGCTGCACTTGACGTAGTTATAATTGATTCATTCGCTTCAAATCAGATTTTCTATTGCCCTCTAATAGGTTAAAAAGACATTATTATTCGCGCATTGATTTTTAAAAGTATCAAAATAAATCTTTGCGGGACCAGTCAATTTAAGAATGCAAATTTCTAATTTGTCCGCATCAGACAATCTCGACAGAACACTATAATTATTTATTTATTTTATTTTATTTATTTATTTATTTATTTATTTATTTGTACAAGGGGCTTGAGCCCCATACAAAGGAGTAGGGAGAGTTACATACAAATTCTTAAAACATATAAGAAAAGAAAAAAATACAAAATAAATAGAAAGAAAAGTCCAAAAAATATAAAAAAATACAAGATCTAAAAAATGAAAATAAATCTGGATAGTAATTAAATTATACCATGTACATCGTAATAGAAAGTTGTGGCTATTTAAAAATTAATAAACAAATATTTTCAAATGTTCATAACAAAACTCTTAGTAAGAAGTAATCAAACAAAAATAAAAATAAGATATTACTTTACAATTACATAAATTAAAAGGGTCATACTTCATACAAATATGTGTTTTATTTTCAACCCAAACCTTATTTTTATAAAACTAAACAGATTAATATAATATTCATTAAATTTTAATATTATTAGTTTAATTCAACAAAATTTGCCTAAATTTCAAAAAATAATAAATAAAATTATAAATATTTTTTATTTCAGTAAATACTTAAATACCAAAATTCATTTGTACTGATATTAAAATGCTGTCTAAGAGGCGAGTAAACAGGGCAACCAACGAAGATATGTTCTAAATTCTCGAGTAAATTTAAATTGCAGAGCTTACAGATTGATTTTTGATCTATTACAGTAGAAGTAGGATTCAATTGTTAACTTCAATATATAAGTTCCTGAGGTTCTCATCTGTGCCCAATATACGAGTAAAAACCAGGGGCAGATTGACAGATAAATAAAAAGGATTATTTATTTTAGAATTATATATCTTGTTATAATAGTGACTATATTTTGAATCCAACAACTGATATTGATCTTTTTTTAGAAGGTAGTTTTTATATGTTTGTAATATATGCGGAATAATTTTATTTAGAGTAGAACACTATAATTATTGAGTTGGTCGATGAAGCTGGTAACATCACTATTATGCGACCCATCAAATACCGATATGTTGTTTTATCATTTGAAGATTCCTTATGTTCACGGGGATTAGGCATGTTGTATTTGTTCAAAAGATAAGCGATTGCCTCATCGGCAGATTTTTGCTGACCGTCAATTGTATAAGTAGCCATATTATTAATGTTCGCTAAGCGTTCTTTCAATACTAATAAATTACCCACCTATTGGGAGATTATGTTTTTTTTTGAGTTCTTTGATGATATCGGCTATTTTCATAAAAGGAAAAAAAAGTCGATAAGATTTTAAATGTAAAAAAAAGAATTGAGTGTAAAAATGAAATATAAATAAGTAATGAAATAAATATATGTAAATATGTAAAACTGAAAGAAATGACACTTTACCTTTATCTTCGAAAATGTTGAAGCTGAAGCGGGATTCTCAAACGCTGCCACCAATATAATGGGATTGTTGAGGAGAGAAATTAGGTTTGATTAAATGAACGAGATATGCTGCCACTAATATAATGTAGCTAAGTTTACACTAACTGCACTGGACTTTATAATGAAAATGATAGAATGAATGGTGAGAGTGGAGATATGACACGGTGCGACAGTTGTATGGTTGTATATGATAGATCCCCTTAGATAGATTTCCACTGGCTTATATACACAGGTTCTCCCCTCTAGCCTGCATAAGTCAGAGAGTAGTCTCTGTTAACCAGAGAGGGCCTCTCTTCTCTCTTCTGTGGTTGCATTCTCTTTGTGGATGGGTGCTATTATATTTAGTTTTTCAATACACATGAATGACAAACTTTTTTGTGGAAAGAAAGATCCCCCCTCCCCGTCAAAACACCCTTAAATGAATTTCCTTAGAAAAAATTTTAAACAAAAACGATACATCTCTGCACGTATAGTTAGCATAACAAATTTAATGAAACCCGTCGGTGTTTTTTTTTAGAGAAATCTCAGAAATCTGAAAACAACTGTTCAGTAAAAAAGTATTTCCGGTCAACCGCTTTTCTTCAAACTCGGAATTCTGGCAGCATGTTTAATAGTAATTGATATTGTACAGTAAATTGAAATAGCTAGGCAGAAATTCTAACCCTACCTCTTTCCCAAACCCCCTCTTCAATGAATTTTCTCGGAAAACTGTCTCGATTAAAGTTATAGCTCTTTATATTATTATTATTAATAATAATTTGTTTTGGGACATACCCCATACAATGAAGACTGGTCATGTACAGGTGGGCAACATAGTAAGAAAAGAGAGACTAGAATATATAAACAATACAATATAGAACAATACAACTCGAAATATAGAGTAGTAACAGTAAGTACACAGCACACTGCATTGTATCCATATTTTAAATAACAAGTGTATAATTTATAAATACAGGAAGATAAACCGACAAAAAGGGCGATATTACGTATATAATAAATCTCTCACACCACGCTGTAAACTATTCATTTAGTATAAATGATTGTGTTTTGAGGCAATTAATTGTGAAAAGGTATAATTGTTTAATTTCATTTTTGTACTTAAAAAAACGAACACATTGTGGAACTGCTTCACTGATACATTCTTAACCTGCGGCAATGTACTAATTACGAAGAGATTCATAAATCGGACAAACTACTATTAAATCTTCCGCATAATTACGCCCGCATATTGTGCATATTTCCTTAGGTTTTATTAGGTGTTTGACAATTTTTCACGGACAATTTGATCTGGTAATTGCCCGAAGCCTCAATTGTGTGACTAGTTTCACTATAACAAATGGTAAATTCAATTCGCTAGAATATTGGCAAACCGAAGTTCAGGCAAGTATATCGTTATAAATAGGCTGTACTTTGCTAAGTGCTTAGTTGTAGGTCTTTTAACTTTTGGAATTCCTTATATCTATTTAGTGTTCCAGAGATAGACTTTTTAAAAACTTTGGGGGTCTGTTTCAAGTAGGATGTCATTTCAGCCAATCAAACTCAATAAATAATCCATTTGCGAAAGCCAGTTGTACTTTATCGAGTGCTTACGGCTAAAGTGAATATTTTTTTAGCTTCAAAAACCATAACTTAGGTAGTCTATGGTCTTGCATACCAAGGAGTTTGTAGATCCAGGACAACGCTGATTTGACCACATTATATTTGGAGTTGAGCAGATCAAATTCAGTTCGCATAAGCCAGGCAGGTGTACTTTTATTTAACGAAAAGCAGCTCTTTATGTGTGTAGTCAATATCAAAAGTATAAAGAAAATCATTAGGGTCATTTTCGAGAAAATCCGGAAGTAAAAGGATACTTCCAGCTGACCGATTTTGACCAAAAACCTTAATGTCAAATCTCTTTGTGAAACTAAATATCAATTTTGAAGTTCTACGATTTTCGCTTGTTCAGTTATGCTGACCACACACACACACACAAACACATACCAGTTTCTAAAACCCACTTTTTCTGATTCACAGCGTGTAAATCCAATGAAAACTCAATATCTTTGACAAGACCACAATACTTTCTCTTACCAGTAAGCAGGGAGAGAAAGTAAAAAGTGATAAAAAGAAGTTTAAGAGAAAAGAGGCGTTACCTGCATTGAAAAGAGAAGTTACCATAAGAGAGAGAGAGATTGTTACCTTCAGAACATTAGGTTGAACTACGTATATTATAATTATTTTCTGATATTTAATTAATTATTAAGTGATTTTTAAAATATTAAAACAAGCCTATAATTCAAGAATTTCTACTTTACTTTAACATTATTAATATTAATATTAATGTATATGCCTTAAATTTATTTAATTGAAAGGTACCAGCACTGCTTTTTACATTTAATATCTAGAGATTAAAAATAATTTATAACTTTAGCGGCCTCTACACGGTCAATAATATTGTCAATATTGGTATTGACAATATAACCATTAATACTCGTGCTAACCGGTTTCAATACTTCATTACCTTACACGATCAATATTATTGTCAATAACTTTGCTCAGTTATTACTACTTCTGCCACTAGGAGAGGAATCTATGTGGTTTTACTCGGTTTTTAGCTGTTTTTTTCCCTTCCAAAAAATGAATAATGAATAATCATTCAAAAGCTTGCATAGCTATTATTTTGTCGTTTGAAATGCAAACTCGTCAAATGAAACGCAAACAGTGGATAGAAGAATGGTTGAAGAAGAGAGATGAATATTCTCATTTAGTACTTTTGAAGGAAATCAGCCTCTGCGATGTTGAAGATTTCAAGAACTACTTTCGAATGGATGAACCTACCTTTAACAAACTGTTACAGATGGTTGAACATTTTTGAAAAGACAGGACAGAAATATGAGAGAAAGTATAAGTGTTAGGGAAAGATTAGCCTTAACCCTGAGGTACTTGGCCACAGGAAGAAATTTTGAAGACTTGAAATTTTCAGTCATAATGTCTCCAACAACTATCAGCAAAGCTGTAATAGATACCTGTGAAATCTTTATATATGTCCTACAAGACTTTGAAAAAATTACAATCACCTTTAAAAAATGTATGATTGAAGTCTTATTATAATACAAAAATCATTCCCAAGAACCTCCACTGGATCGTGTTTTGAACTGAACTGTAATGAAGGGACTATTATAATTGACTATATGAAATGTATGTTAATCAGAAAAATAAGATTAAAAAATTGCAATCATCTTAAAAAAAAAATGTATGATTGAAGTTTTATTTTAATACACAAATCTTTCCAAAGAAACAAAATCTTTCCAAATTACAAATCTTTGTAAGGTATTGTGTCACTGTTGTTGAGGTTAGTTTCAACGTTGTATAAAACTACTGAACTGAGTATTGATGGAAATATTGGCGCCGCCCCTACATGGTCTATATTATTGTCAATATCCCCTCCAATTCTCAGTATTGATACACGAAAATCAGAAAATCCGGATTTCATCAATACTCTTGTCAATACAATTTTTTCACCTTACACGGTCAATATTATTGTCAATACGCTAAGGTATTGTCAATATTATTGACCGTGTAGAGGCCGCTTTTAGCCAATAATTTTAGTGGAATAATTAACACATTAATCAGCTGTTGTAGCTAATAATATTTTGTTATAAATACGAAAATTACTTAAAACTTCATGTATAAATATTTAGAAACACAATGTTTGTGTTTTTTAAGCATTGTTTAAGGATGTTTCAACTATTTTGAATTTTTATTATAAATAATAAGTTCAATAAGGCTTAGTATACTAAGTAAAGTTAAGTAACATTTATTTGTTATCTTTATTGAATTAGAATGAACTTTCACAATCTATTCTTGTCAAACAAATCGATAACTACTTGTTGCTTGAAAAGCGCCACGCCTTTATTATAGTTATATTGTGATAGAATGGTTTGGAAAGAGCATCACCATAAGGATCATCTGATAGTGGTGTCATTCGTGAAGCTACTCACCACCTCTTAACCTCTAACATATTAACCAATATAACCTGTCTGAACCACGTTCAGACCCTATAAACATAGAACATCCCTTTAACCCAGTTCTATATATAAACGGGATAATGCCAGTAGAGCCTCTATCAATTTTTATTAAACTTCGCCTTGATAATTTATTACTAACGATTATTACCTCGTAAATTTATTCAGTACACGAATACAAACGTTTTACAACACTGTAAGTGTAAGACTAACGGGCTTCATGTTCACATAAAGTCATTAACTTTATACTATCTATGGCTATGAAATAAATCTTTTCAATCAGAGCACTTCCTCAAACTCTGTCTGTTTTATTAGACTTAGGAGTCCTGTGAGAGTTGGGTAAAGCTTGCGGATGTCAGCTTTCCTCTCCAAAGAGGCGAAACCTCAGCTATAGTGGACCCTTCACTGCCACAGTATGGGCAGTATGGTCCTCTAATTTTTCTCACTATGGTGGGTCAACATCGTCTTCGACCTGACGGGTATTGAACCATAAATTCTCGCAACAAAGGCGAAAGCGCTGGAAATCTTTTTTGTGGAAGATATTCTTCGGTTGAGAGACCGCCATGCTTACTCTTCTCGAACAAAGCCACTATTGCCATCAGAAAAAATATAAACAAAATTCATATCTGCGTAGTTTGCATTAGTAACAACTGATTTACACACATGCTGTTTTTCATTAGTAACACATGCTGATTTACAACCACTAACTTTATTTTAACATACTACATTTAATTTTAGGTGGGGATGACTAGCAGAGCCCCCGCAAACTATTGAACTTTCTTGTAATTATTTATTTGCGTTGGTAATATTTTAACGATAAGCTAATTACAAATTAATTTATTTCTTTACTTAACTAAATAATATTACAATTGCACTGTCACCAAAAAAACAAAATTAATTAATCAATAATAATAATAATAATATTAATAACAAGTTAGCTGTTATCAAATACCAAATTGTCAAAAAATCTAGAATGAAAAAATTATTTTCATTTAAATAAAGTTAAATTCAAAATAGCCTCGAGACTTTCCCAGCCATTAACTACTTATAAGAGATTACATCAGTTCTGCTGTATATCACCATTCCTCCCCAAGTTATTATACTTTGACGCTGCTTTCAAGTAATAAAAGAAGAATTATTTTGGTAGAGTGGGGTTGAAGATAACAAATGATTTGTACATTTCTAACCTATTGTTCACTGATAACCAGATCATTATTTGGAATAATGCGGAAGATGAAGTAGACATAGGCTACAAGCTGAGTAACGTTGCTGAAAGAATGCCTGGCACTGAATAAGATATAAATTTCGGTCAGACGAAACACTTGTCCACATCCAAAGGAGATATCGTACAAATAGAAACAAAAAGATTAGGCCAAATATTTAGGGTCAATAGTAGAGTAGGATGGATGCTCCAAAGTACCAAGTAGAGAGGCGATTTAGGGGAGAAAGTTATAGGTTTAATCAACCGAGTGCTCTGGTGCTGAAACTTATTGCCCGATACGAAATGTTTGATCTTCACAAAAATAGTATTTTATTGAACGGAGCAAAAATCTGGGTACTGTGTAAAAGGCAGCGCTAGATACTACTGATAGAGGAGATAGAGTTTTGGAGGAGATCTGCAGGATGCGTGAGATAAGGCTGTTGGTGGGAATGGAGAGGAACGTTCTAGGATCGACAGAAATCAAGTTTTTTTTGTTTTTTTTACATTGTACGAACATTTGAAGAGGATAAGTCCTGAAAGATTACCTAAGCTGGTAATTGACAGCGAGGTGGATAGTACAAGGAAGATAGAAAGGCCAGGAAAAAGAGGGTAAATTCTATCAAGGTTGGGGAAGGAGACTGCATTTTTTTCTCATTAGTAAAAATGAGAAAAAAATAAAATCATCGGAAAATTGCATGATCACTAAATAATTTTTAAAAAGTTTGAAATTGAGCGTTTTATCTCATGGAGAGCGATTAATGATAAATCAGTTTTCTTTCTTTTTTTTTTTCTTTTTTTATTTGGCTTTTCACGATTTTCTAAATAATGTAATTCAAAAAAAAAAAATTCTTCAACAAATTTGTTTTGGATAATTTATTGTAAACAAATAGTTGAATATTGAATAGAAAATATTTTAAAATACTATTTTATTACAAATATATTTTTAAAAAGAATCATTCATAAAAAAATTATAATGAATATTTGAATTCTAAACAAAACTTATATAAAAGTGTGGGGCCAGACCTAAACAATCTCAGGTATCTGTACCAAAGTATATAAAATTCTCTTTGACTTTTAGAGCGGCAAGTTCTTTTCCTTTTATTATTTTTTTTAATAAGCAGTGAGAGTTGTATTATTACTTCCTGAGTGTTACTATGAATTTTGTTGTACCAATGAAAAGAAACAGTGTAAATGCACAATTCAGTTTTCACTAGAACAGTCCTATTCAAGGTAGTCAAATGAATACTTTTTTTCTTTAAAGGAATAAAGGCATTCCTTTTGTTTAAAATTCAATACCATCTTATAAAAAATACATCTTTTGATCAGAGATCTAACCACAAAGGCATCGTCTGTATTGCGGAAATAGGCTGCAAACCCTTCCTTGTTACCAAGTTACCACAAATTCTTGGGCATCGTTTTTATTATCAATTCTTTAACAATAATCGTTTGAGTTTAAAATTTATATAAAATAACCAAATATTTAGAAAATTTAATAATATTAGAAAAGGCTCATAAACATTTTTTAAACAAAAAATGTAGATTGGTTCAATTCGTATTTTTTTTTTTCAACTAATTTCTTGAAAAAAAAAACTTTAAATACATCAGAGACATTTTCCATGGTAGCCTGCTTCATTTTGTGGTCATCGACCGGTTTCGGGCGTTCGCCCATCTTCAGGATGCGTTTTTTAGATAGTGTGACAACACAGACTCGCACTGTCTAAAAAAACGCATCCTGAAGATGGGCGAACGCCCGAAACCGGTCGATGACCACAAACTGAAGCAGGCTACCATGGAAAATGTCTCTGATGCTTTCCAGCTCTGCGGAACCAACCACCACAAACAAACTTTAAATTCAATAAAAATACACTTTTGCTGTTGAAAGAAAGTTTATCTTCATAAATTTCACAAATCACTTGAAGAAATTGGAGACATCTCTACATAATGGGGTCATGCCGGATCCATTTTGTAGAGTGTAGGAAGAGGAGGAAACACCCATCTACTCTTATGATGATTGCCTGGGTTGTGTGGAAATTAGGTTCAGGACCTTTGGTCGGAATAGGATGTCTGTGGAAGAGCTTAGGCTATTTCCGCTTCAGGTTATTGTCCGATTTATTCGGACTACGGTGAATCTTAGATGGATTAGATCCGGGTCTGGATTTTTGTTCTAGACCCGGTTTGTTGTTGTTTTTCTTGGGGCAGCTATATGGGCCCAATGAGGCTTTGGATAGCGTAGGGTTTGGTCCCTTCCCACAGACAAATAATAATAATAATACCCCATTTCGCCCTTAAACAAAATAGCAAGCGATAAGGTTAAGCAAGAAGGAATGGAATAAAAAAAAAAAAGTTGTAACCAAAGTTGGAAGATCAGAAGATAACACATCTTACACAAGAACGAAGCATAGTATCAAACGAAGCACGGAGGATTAATATAAAGAACCTCCGATGGGAAATTTGTGTAATTATTGAAAGGAATAAGCTTGGAAATAGAAAAGAAATAGGTCAAGTGCCCGTACCACTTGGCGTGGAAGAAGGGTTGGCTTAACGATTAAGTAAACAGAGATACTTAAGACAATCTGTACCTCTATAAGACCTTCCCTCTATGGACCGTGACTAATGTAAACATTGATTAATAGTAGTAGTGATAATGGTATTGAAAACGATTGAAAATGTATCTTACCAACGTGCACAACGGGCCCCAGCTGTTGTCTAAGTGCTGACACTCCTTGGAGGCCCCGATACAATCAAAGAAATTAACTTTATTTAATTAAATACCAACTCGGTGAATATGTAGCCTTTTGATTAAAAACGGAACAGATAAAAACTTAAAAGTTATAGGAAATTTGCTCAAACAACTTTTAAAAGTTATAAAACGTTATGAAACCATAACGCAAGTAGTTGTAAGAATAATACCCAGAAAATACTTGGTATATAATCGTTTCAAAGTTTTTCTTCCATCCAAAACTACGGCTAGAAATATTATTTATTATCAATGTAAAATTTTTTCAAGAGTTTGACAAACAAATTTTTTAATCATCGATATTAGCTGACAGATATTTTTCCTAGAAAGTATTTTACTTAAACAAGAAAATTAATAACATATTGCTTGCAGATTTATGAAATAATTATATTTTAATGTAATTAGATTGAAGTGAAGCTTTTTAGCAAAATCTATTTTAACTTACTTTCACAAAATCGATAATATATGAAAAATTGAAATTTTATTTGTAATTTTGTTTTTGGATAATGAATTTCTTCATACATTTCAAAAATCATTGGGAAACATACAATAGATGAAACAAGACAGTTGTCAAAACTTTTGTAAATCATTATTTAAAGTGATTTTTTTTTTTAATTTTATGAAGGAATCGTAATTTTCCTCATTTTATGTGGTTTTATTTACAAATATATTCTGTCATTAACATATAAATATAAATAATTATGGTGTGAAAATCTAAAATACTTTAAAAAGTTCAAATATTTGATACTTAAAATCAAAATTAAAAATATAATGAAACAAAGAAACGTTACAATTAAGAAAAACTTGGCTAGTAATTAAGTAAGAAATTAGAAATTCTCTATATTTCCAACTATTAATTATATATAAGCGTAACATTCAATCTAGTGTTCACCCTAAAAACCTGTTACTTACTCCTGCTTGTTTAACGCTCAACTGGTATTTATCGAGAAATTCTATAACCTTTTAAAGTAGGACAAAGCCATTTAAAATGAACTTCAAACATGTTTAAACCCCACAGAGGGAATAATTAAAATTTCCATCTTTTCACCAAGTTGATAATTTAAATTTAACACTTACATTGAGATCTGAATATCCACTAACACATTCTGGTACTTGTTGGCAGAAAATATAAATAACACAGGAAAAATTGAACAGGAAGATGTTATGAGTTTTCTTGAAGGTGTTTTCTATGAATTTTCTTCGTCCTATCCTTGGTACACATGCATATTAGCCTCCTTTAGGGTTGCCCCAAGTGCTTGAAAAATTACTCCTTAAGCGATTAATCCCCATCCTAGACCAAGTAACACTGCCTATCTGTTTGGTTTCAATAGCGACGCTAAATTATCCAACAGTTCTTCAGAGTCCTTGATAACAACTCTCCCACGCTGAAATGAAAAAATCTGGTGTGAAACACTGACATTACACAGTTTTAAATAACGAATCTTCTTCAAACTTTAATTCACGTACTAGATGTTAAGTTGTCTTCAATATTAAATCAACAGGAGATTCGAAACTAAATAAATAAAAAAAAAAATCACTTTTTTTTGAGGGAAGCTTAAACTTACTTCTCACCTAAAATCCCCTTAAATGAAATTTCTCGGTGAAATGATTCAAATAAAATTGAGAGGTCTGTGTCTCTATATAGTTAGTATAACAAATTTAATGAAATATATTGATGTTTTTATGGTGAAAACCGCAGTAAACTCAAAAAAACTTTTCAGTAAATATGCAGTTTCCGATCTACCGAGTTTTTCCAAACTTAGAATTGTAACCATATATTTCATTGTAATTAATGATATTTAGATGAAGGAATTGTTATATGTTACACTCAAAGACCGAAAATGCTCATTGAGCGAAAAAAATAGCTCACAACGCGCTG